>SNQJ01S0012421.1:0-36023 GCA_010110895.2 Picea sitchensis
CGGTAAGATTTGGGAAGAACACTTGCCTCACATTCAGCAGGTCCTCCACACCCTGCGGCAACACAAGCTATATGCTAAATTAGAGAAATGTTCCTTCGGCATGAACATGGTCCAATACCTCAAATAAATTATACATGAGCATGGTGTACATGTAGATCCATCCAGGATCCAAGTCATTCGTGATTGGCGAGCCCCGACAACACTAGTCAAACTTCGGAGCTTCTTGGGCCTTACCAACTTCTATCGCAGATTCATGTTGGGGTTCTCTCATATTGCATGGCCCCTCAGCCAGGTGACCAAGGGTGGTTGAAAATCCCAATTTGCATGGGTCATGTCACAACATAAAGCATTGATGATCTAAAACATCGTTTATGCTAATCCTAGGTGCTCGACTTACCTGATTTGCAACAACCTTTTGAGATTGAGACAAATGCTTCAAACTATATTCTTGTTACCATTCTCACTCAAAACATTCATCTGATGGCCTATCATAGTGAGACACTCATAGATCGCATCAGTAAGTACCCCACCAATGACAAAATATGTATTCCATTATATAAGCCTACCATTGATGGAAGCATTACATTCTAGGGAAGGAGACAGTCATCCATACGAATCATAAGTCTCTGCAATTCATTCAGACACAAGAAAAATTACAGAATGACCACCATCAAAAGTGGTCCACATACTTGCAGAAGTTTCACCTCAACATTAAATATGAGAAAGGGAGCACCAATCGCTTCATTGACTACCTCAATGGACCTCCATTTGCAGTGCTAACCATGGTTCTCGACTCTTATGGGCATGAGATCTTCGGGTTGTCCCAACTCTATCACAGCGATATTGACTTTGTTAAAACCTACCAGAAGTTGGAAACAAGCAGGGCCATTGCCAACTTTCATCTTCAATATGGACTGTTATGCCATATGAGGCATCTCTGTGTTTAAGCGAGCGCAYGAAGCTAATTTTAGAAGGCCACTATAGTCGAGTGGTAGGAMACTTTAGCATGGAGAAGACAGTGGCAGTACTACAGAACTATTTCTATTAGCCAAAGATTCGATAGGATGTCATTAAGTACATCAGATCATGCAYTGTCTACTCTATCACCAAGCCAGCCATTAAAAAACAAGGATTGTACACCCCTTTGTTGACTATCCTTTTTATCTCGCTCATTTTTTTGTTAGTTAGAAGGTAAGAGAAAACAAGGTTTTATGCATTGGACTAAGGTGTGGAGGAGATGAAATGAGGGTATCCATAGGTTGAACATGATGGATTATGACCTACAACTAGTTGATTACTCAAAGGACACACTGGTGAAGGATGATATTTTTGGTGATATCACATCGAGGAAAAACTTATCTAACTATTCGAGGAGGAATTTGGAGAGCTAGTATGTCAGTACTAGCCCTAGCCTCCCTCCTCTATATTTTGCGGAAGATGGAGTGACACTCGACACTATGAAGAAATTACTAGTAGACTTTACAGATGGTCAGTTTTCATAATCACTAGCAATTCCTCCTGTGGTATCATCAGAGAGAATCACCGATAGTCTGAGTTGTCTTGGTACTATGACAACAAGTACGAGTAAAATCTCGAGACAATGTTTCAATTGTATCACCATAGATGGAGTATATTTCCTGTAGTTATATGTTTATGGCTAGAAGATGGTGTCGACAATCGAAGAAACAGATCTAGGGTTTGTCAGTTCACAATTGTTGTGTTATCGGGCTAATTGTTAAGTGCGGACACAAATCAATCCCCCTAGCTTCACTACGAAACTAGAACAAAACAAGACAGTACACTACTCTTTAGTTAGATTTCAATTATCAAATGAGAAATGGATCTAGAACATACCTTTTAAATATCAAAGTTCCGACTTTGCCAATGCAATCCAAGCTTCGTCGCAAGGCTTATGGAGAAATATCTGSAAATAAACACGAGCCATCGAAGACAAGAATAATAGAGTCTATTCGATATGAAACTATGTACGTGATCAAGGAATCATACAATATGGACAAATAACATTCATATAGGAAAGAAAAGTATATCTGTATTAAAGAATGTGGAAGAAAGATACAACCAGATGCCTTGATGTTGTCAGGTTCCTTCCAACAGTTCCTTGCTTCCCACACACTTCTTKCTCCAAGGATTTTGAGACCATGGATCTTATAGCTACTCACAATCTATCTTGACAAAGCAAACTCCAAAGCCACTCTAATCAAGCCAAATTCCCAATCTACAAAACTCAAGGTCAAGCTAATCTAACTTTCTCCATGAGAGCTCCTCTTCGTTCATAAGTAGAAGAGGATAAGGTGAGGAGGTTAGGATGATCCCACTAAATCATGAAGGCGAGTAAGATCCAAACCGTTCGGAGGTCACCTCACCATAGAAGCTTCTCCTTCTAGAAGCATCAAGAAAACGCTCATTTTTCCCATGTACATGAATTTTTGCACCCTAGCTATAGTGCAACCTGCGGAAACTCCACAATATATCTATAGTGCAAGGTGCAGAAATCAGGCATCGTCGCATCCTGCGTATAGTGCAGACTGCGGAAATCCTTCTTAATAGGGTTTTTACAAAGGAAAATACAACTTCTTCTCTCAGGAAAAGTCCTTCTCCCTTATTTCTTTAGGAATTCAGGCCACTGACCCCTCTGAAGGCAACAGATAGTTTTACATCATTAACGATCAGAAGGGTGATGAAAATAATGTGTAACAGTTGGAAGGAGAATTGCAGGGGGGTGAGGGACTTTTTGGAGGGGAATCATGAAAGAGAAAGAAGCATCGAGTCATCAAATCCCATGGAGGTGGAATATATTAGGTTTTTGGTGATGATATCAACATTGAGTAGATATGGTCACTAGTGGGGAAGATGCTAGTTGGGATGTTCTTGGGTAGAATAATTTCAATGGGTCGATTAAAAAATGGCTCCAAGAGGAATGGGCACATTTGGTGGATTATCGTTTTGTTTTCCACTTACTCACCAAGGGATGGGTAGGGTTCATATTTCAGACGGATGAGGATTCTCTCAAGGTTTTAAAGGGATGTTGGTTCCTCAATGGGGCATACCTATCCATTAAATTGTGGCACTCGTGCTTCAATGTGAAGGAGGAGTTCATGAAGGCTGTGTCGGGTGGGTAACATTTCCAAGCTTGTCGATGGAACTATGGTATGACCAGTCTCTAAAAGAAATAGGAGACACATTGGGTACATTTATTCTCTCTGACGATAGTTATAAAACCAGTGTGGCAAGGTCAGTGGCTCAAATACTGGTCAAAATCAACGTAATCCAAGGGCTCTTTGAGTCCTTAGACCTGGTGATTGGTAAAAAGACCTACACAAATGTGTTGGACTATGTCAATTTTCCTTTTTCATGTGTGTGGTGCCATAATTATGGTCATATTATGAAGGACTGTGAATTTTCGTTTAAAAATAAATTTTGGGAGCGTCAAGTTGGTGGTCCCTCTCCTCCAGGGGAAGTGCAGGAGGTCTTAACTAAATTGGACAACACTTGGTAGGAGGGGGGTGTGGGAAAGGAATCGATTGAGAAAGAGGAATATTGGGAGGTGCAGCATATGAATGTAGTGGTTGAGAACATATCCACCCCCTCAGTTACATAATCTTTCTCTCAAGAAGAACCAATGGGGGACACCCTCACCACCTTGGGATTGTTGGCGTTCTTGGCCCCGCAAATACAAAGGTTGGTTATTCTATGGAAACAAATTAGCACTGAATTCGACTAATTTATCTCCATCTCCCTCTTTAAATTCTAGGTTTGGATTGGTGTCATTGTTGAGGCATGATGTGCACACACTCCATAATGAGATGATAGGGGTGTTTAAACCTAACCCAATAGGCCATTCGGACTTGGATTTCAACTCAAGTGATATGGATCCTCTAATGGAGGACCTTTTCTAGGACTTAGACTCTGTTCTACGGGGGGGTACTTTGTCTGTTGAGTGATTTCAGGGAAAACTCCCCTACATTATTAGGCTTACTACAGTGTAGCAATGACCGTACAAGAAAAAAATTCCATAAAGAATACTTAACAAAGATCAAATTTATGACCGAATTCAAAGGAAATAACTAATTATTTGGAGAAGGATAAATATTAACTCACCAGAAGTTCTGCAGTTGTTGTCATTCTCGATTGTCGGAGTCTCCTCGCTCTTTTCCAATAGTTCTTCTGCAACCTGCAAGAATCTCATACACGTAAGCCTATGCAGAAAGGTAGTTATATTGGTAACTACCCATGAGTTCAATGAAAAATAATGGAATGATCAAGGAAATTATTCTTCTATGAAGCATATATGAAAGAATTGCAAGTTTAATCAATACCAATACAATACACTTTGAACGAATGAGTTTCTTATTGAAGAACAATAGTTAGGTAGTTACAAATTATACCTGTTTGACGTGGCGTTGCCCTGTCGAAAGAGACCTCGGGTCCCTCCACCCAAGCTCCTACTATAAGGGTTGGTTTTGACTGTGAATTCACCATGGACCCAAAGAGAATATATGGGAGACTCTTGGTTAGATAGGTTGGTGATCAAAAATAGGTTGGAAACAAGGGTTTCCAGGTCAAAAACCAACACCAATAGGGATATGTATGGGCTTACAAACTGGTGTTTTCTCTAATGTGAAAAGTATCATTACCTTTATCCTTGAGGAAAATTTTGTGTTTATGCCATCTCTAGTTAGTTAGAGATGGTTGAGTATGGGTAAAATGAGTTAGGCAACTAACCAAACCCATATCTCAATATTTGATTATCATTTATTAACATGTACATGACTATCCCTTAAGAAACTCATGTATAAGTGTGTTTCATAACTACTAGGGCGCGTACATCCTCCAAAAAAAAAAAATTAGAAGGTCTCAAGGAGGTATGGGGAAGAATTATTCGTAAGTAGGATAGGGATTAAGCCAATAAGAGCATCAATGCTTCAATGGTGGAAATTGATGCTATAACATATGCCCCCGAATGTGTGAGGTCAGAAGAGAAACTGATCGTCGAAATACATTATAAATCTTCAAAGGGCAGTTAGCCAAGGTGAAGGTCACCAGAATTCAATCTAAGGACAACAACCAACACAGAAACAAGTTAGAAAACTCAATTCCTGAGGTGAACATACCCCTGCTCAAGTGTGATGATAAGCATGGTTTCCAATCAAGTATATTTCATATCCATTTAGAATGTATATATAAAAGCAGTGATCATGGCCACGAAAGAGATACGCAGTGGATCCATGTCAAGCAGAGATCATAGCCACGAAAGAGATACAAAGTGGATCTATGTCTCAAAATTAGTGAAGGATATCTAGGGACAGATTCGGATAACTGATCCTTCACGAGTACCATTGTGAGGAGTGGTATTGTTCAATCGCAACTCGAGAAACAACATAAAATAGGTGATGCTACTACATTCTCGAGGTCTTCAAATCAACCATCATGGTATGAGTCTGCACCAAGCGAATAAATGTGTTGGAATCTAACACAGTGAGACATCATTTGATTACTGGTAATTGATATATACAAATAACAAACAGAAGACATCCCTTTGATAATGATAATGGGAGTCAAGGTACCTAGTATAGTCTAAAAAGTGTGACTAGAGTATTTGATTTCAAACACCTGGTAGATTCTATCGATCATGGGACATTGATGTATTCCCACTTTCAATAGCAAGGGAAACTGCCACTAATGATTGAAACCCCCAAGGTACTAATAATGACTCTAGATCCCTATCCCAGAACAAGATGTGTTGAATTCGATAGGAAGAGATCTGTTGGAAGGAGGGCATTAAGTCATCCCCCATTATCCAACACGAGGAGTAGCAGAAGGCCAAAGATTTGGAAGGACTTGAAAAAAATATTGAAAGGACCACCACAAAGTATGTCTCCCACATGCACCAGAGGTAAACAGTGCACAAAAGAGACTCTCTCAATAACAACCAATAATTAATACTGCCAACAAAGATGAGGAAACCACCAATAGGGACAAATGGAATCCAAGGTATTGCATGAATCTCGATGTATGAATATTGTTCTTGCATTGAACACAAGGGAAACCACTCATTTAGTTACCAATTATGGAATTTCATTTGTTAAGCACAAGGTCACCTATCAATGATGTAAATAGGGCCAGGGTGTGACTCTAGGTCAAACTCTCAGAGAAATTTTTCATAGTCGATAAGAGCTTAACCCTTGTGCTTCATCATAAACCAAAATAAAGACAAATCAAGAACAAAAATATGATGAGTTAGAGCAGTACTTATATCATATCCAATCATAAAATCTAACTCATGGAGGTGGGGGAGGGGGGAATCATGCAAGGAGGCATCACCACGACCCTGACCAATCCATCCCAGGTCAATGCCAAAAGAATCAGGCGAAGGAAGATCCTCATCCTTGGTTATCAAGCCAACACTCACACATCAAAAAGGGATGAGAAGGAACCTAAGGAAAACTCTAAGGTTGTCCATGGAAGAAGAAAGCATAAGGTAAGAGGTAAAACTACGTCTATAGAAAAAAATTTGCTTCCACCCCAAGGTTTGTTGGTATCGTATGTGAGACTAAAAATCCTTGCAACAAACTATAGGTTGAAAATACTTTTTCCCTAAAGGCAAATGACTATCATGAATAAAACTCCTAACCATGTTATAGTGGAACAAAAAGGTGAAAAAGGAAAAGGTTGGAAACTCACATCACAAAAATCCTGCTTTGAGCTAATCATGTCCTTACCCCCATCAAAGTTAGGGCATAGCGGTGGTTGAAATTCTTCTTTGTAGAATAAATCCAAGTGCTTAAAATACTATGTCTCAAATCCCCCAGGATACGATCAGAAATCATCATGAGAATGTTGCATTAAGTCATCCTTGGGTGGTTGAAACAACTCTGCAATCATGTCATATTCCTATTGCCAAACATCTAAATCAGTAGTAATCACATATGGTTGTTGCAAAGACAACAATTGAAAATGAACTTCGTTGTCATAAATGGGATCTCTATCATGAAAAATCATATCCCATTTACATCTCCCAACATGTATAAACTCATGACTATTATCAATCACATCATCAACTTTTTTATAACATGAAGGGTCTAGTGCATCCAAGGGTTTCTCTAGCGCATCTTTGATTTCTAAATCATAGAATATACCACCATCAAAGTCTTAGAAAGGAGTATAGCTTACCACATTATTTTTATTATGTGCAGGAGGGATGGGAGCTTGGATGACCTCATCAAATGGAGGGGAAAATACTGGGGATTTGTCCTCATGAAGAGCACTTCGTGAATCAAGACTTCAACATGGTGTGTTTCATCAAATTGTTCTTCTTCGGCATGTTCATAACACAACCCATGTTCTTCTTCGGCATGTTCATAACACAACCCATGTTCTTCTTAGTAATCTTCCTCATGATTCACCTCTTCAAGCTCTCGTTCTTCAATCAAGTCTTTGTTGTCTTCAATAGAATCATGAGGTAATTCTTGGTGCTCTTCAAGGGGTTGGTAACCCTCTTCAAAATATTCTTCCTCGGACTCTTTCCTTTGAGATGCATGAACTTCAAGGCTCTCATCCAAGGCATGCTCAAGATATGGGGCTTCCTCACTAATAAACTCTTCATCACTTGCTTGTTTGTTTGGAGGGGGAACTTCATCAAGGTCTACAACTTTTGAATCACCCCATTCTTCTCCCTCCACATTCAACTCCAATATTGGTCATACTTCTCTCGTGTGCCCGCACATAGTTTTTTTACTCATAAGTATGTCTTAGCAAGCTCTTCCTCTGCTAAAACTTTGAAACATATCACATATTCATTAATTGCAAGGTCATGCTCTTCTCGTCTTTGCGCACAAAGGTCAATCAATAGATGTATGTCTAGGCATTGATCAACCAGTTCCTTGCAAAAATTCTTATCTTCTCTGACACTTTCATTCAACCTTTGGGAGAAATATTCACATTGTTCTGGTTCTTCACAGACTTCTTCATCGTCCTCAACAGGGACAATTATCAATGCATTGTCTCCATCAATAGAATATTCCTCTTGAGCATGGTAAGCTTCTCTAAGACCTTCTACAACATGGTCAAGGAAGAGAACTTCCCTATTAAGGGAGGTTGTGAGATTTTCAAGAGTATCTTCGTATGTATGTGGAGATGGGGTACAATGCTTAATAAATTTACTAAGGAGATCTATGCAGGAAGATACCTTGATCCGCCTCTGTAATGTGAAAGACAAAGAGGCTATAAATAATTTTATTTGTACATCCTCATGTTATATTCCTTTTTTGTGTATGTACTTCAAGAATTCTATGACATGGGAGTTGTATCTTGCCACTGGACTAACACTTTATTAATGATTCACTAAAACAGTCGACGCTCACTCTAGTCCAAAAATGCTTGTGGTTGTATCCAAATGGAGCCTTCTTCGTCCAAATCAGGAAGGTTGGTTTGAGTTTAGAACTTAGTTCCAATCACCTTCTTTAAGCAGGAAACATGAAAAATAGGATGGAGCTTAGAATGACTGGGCAAATCTAACTAATAGGCCACTTGTCCCACACGCTTGAGAATGGTATAAGGACCATAACATTTGGGTGCTAGTTTTTGACAATGGTCTTCCTTGAGGGAAGTTTACTTGTAAGGTTACAGTCAAAGAAACACCTGATCCCCTTCTACAAATTCACGTTCAGAGCTACCTTGATCTTCTTGTTGCGTCATGTGATTTTGGGCCATGACCAAATTCTCTTTGAGGGCACGGAGAATATCCTCTCAAAGTGTGAGCATTTGGTCAACCTCCTAGACCTTCGAGACACCTAGTAAATATAAGAGAACCGAAGGTGGATTTTGTCCATGAAGCCCTTCAAAAGGAGTCATGCACGTAGTTGTATGGTACAAAGTGTTGTACCACCATTCAACTAGTGGTAACCACTGAGCCCACTGATTCTGCCTTTCTGATGCAAAACACCTCAAATGTGTTTCCAAACAATTATTGACAACTTCTGTTTGACCATCAGTCTGGGGATGATAAGTTGTGCTGAGATGCAATTGGGTGCCTTGTAGCTTGAATAGTTCTTGCCAAAAATTGTTGGTGAAAGTTGGGTCGCGATCAGAAACAATAGAATGTGGCATGCCATGAAGCTTGAAGACCTGATCCATGAAAATTTGAGCCACAATAGATGTTGTAAATGGGTGTTGAAGAGCACAGAAATGACCATACTTGGAAAGACGATCAACTACCACCATGATGACTGCTTTATTGCTCAATTTAGGTAAGCCTACAATAAATCCATATAGATATCTCACCAAATAGCAGGTGGAATCAGAATCGGTTGTAGTGTGCCAGGAGATTTGACTGTTTCGCCCTTGTTGCGTTGACACACATCACATTCAGCCACAAAATTATGAATGTCATGTTTCATACCCTCCCAGAAAAAATAATGTTTGACCCGGTCCTAGGTTTTGGTAAACTCGGAGTGCCTAGCTATGGATGTAGCACGAAGCTCAAAAAGTACCATGGATTTAAGCTTTGACTGTTTAATTAAATACAAATGAACTTTGTATCGAAGCTCGTCATTGAGCCAAGAATACACTGGGGAAACTGGAAAATTGGACTGCGGTTGTTGTATTAGATGTGAACTTTTGGGATATTGTAGCCATTCCTGGCAAACATCTTGGAGCTAATCTGGTACAATGAAAGAGAGAGAAAAAATAGACTGTTCATCTTCATATTTTCTGGAAAGTGCATCAGCAACCACATTGTCTTTGTCTTTCTTATAAATGATCTCATAATCATATCCAAAGAGCTTAGTCACCCATTTTTGTTGCTCGGGGGAGGAAAAGCATTATTCCAGAAAATACTTGAGGCTTTGATTATCTGTCTTAATTTGGAAGCGTTTCCCCAATAGATAAGGGCACCAAAGATCCACGACATGCAGAGTAGCCAACATTTCCTTTTCATAGATTGATTTTCCCAAATTCCTCTTAGACAGTTGTTTGCTGGTAAAATCCAAAAGTCAACCCTTTTGCATAAGGACAATGCCAATTCTTGTACCAGAAGCATCACATTCTAGTACAAAGGTCTTTCTGAAATCGGGAAGGGCCGGGACTAGAGTGGTGCACATGGCCATCTTCAAGGTTTGAAAATCCTGAGCAGTTGTTGGAGTCCATGTGAAAGAATTCTTTTTAAGGAGTGTAGTGATAGATGTCACAATCTTTCCATAATTCTTAACAAACTTGCGATAATAACCTGTTAAACCTAGAAATCTCTGCAAGCTTTTGAGAGTCTTTGGGTGAGTCCAATCTTGCATAGCTTAAATATTTTTAGGATCCACCCTGACCCCGTCCTTGCCAACAAGATGACCCAAGTACTCGACTTTCGAGGCACCTAAAGCACATTTAGATTGTTTGAGAAAAAATTACTGTTGAGAGAGTAGATGCAGAACTCGATCCACATCAGCAAGATGAGTTGTCCAAGTTTTGTTGTAGATGAGGATATCATCAAAGAAAAAATAAGACAAAATGACAGAGAAAAGGACGGAATACATGATTCATGAGGCTCTAGAAAGTGGAGGGAGCATTACACAAGCCAAATGGCATGACCAAAAACTCATAGTGGCCCTCATGAGTTCTAAACGCAGTCTTGGGAATGTCTACCTCTTTCATACGGATCTGATGGTAGCCAGAACGAAGATCAAGCTTAGTAAAGAATTGGGCACCAATTAATTCATCCAAGCGGTCATCAATGACAGGAATGGGAAATTTGTCTTTAATGGTGAGTTTGTTGAGGGCGTGGAAGTCAGGACACATGCGCCAATAACCTTTTTTCTTAAGGACCATGACCACAAGAGAAGACTAGGGGCTCGTACTACGGTGGATAACACAATCGTTGACCAGTTCTTGAACCATTTTCTCAATTTCATTTTTTTGGGAAAAGGGGTGATGATAGGGACGGATGTTGGGAGGAAGGCTTCCTGGGACAAGGGGAATGGAATGATCATGAACACCACGGGAAGGAGGGAGTCCCTAGGGAGTGGAAAAAACCACTTGATGTTTAGAAAGGATAAATTGGAGGTCCTATGACACAGAGGGTATCTCAGTTGCTTGTATGGCATGGAGTTGGGCAATAATGCCAGAATGACTTTTCTTGAGCAAATTTTCCATGCGATGGGAACTAATGATCTTTGGGGAACCGGTTGTGATTTAATGGAACTTATATTGTTGGCCCTCCTGGTCGAATTTCATGGTTAATTCCTTAAAATCCATGAGAATGGGACCCAAATTCCTTAGACACTCTTCACCCAACACAATGTCACAACCGCCCATGTTGATAGCAAACATATGACATTTTAGGTGGTATTCACCAATTTGGAGACACACGTTTTCACATCACCCTCCACATTTCATGGACCCACCATTATCAATCATGATTTGGAAATTATTGACTGCACGGATATAGAAATTAGTTTCTTGGGAAATGCGGCGATGAATAAAATTATGGGTGCTTCCACTATCAACAAGAATGATGACCTTCACATGCTTAATGTAACCAATTAGCTTGAGGGTTTGGGGAGTAGAGAAGCTAGTGAGAGCATTTAGGGAAATGGTTGGTTCTACTTCGGGAGGGTCTGAGGGAGGGGTGATGTCAGTGGGTTCAGGTGACACATACACAAGGGGAACCTCAACATCCTCTTCTGAAACATCCTCCGAGATGGCCATAAAAATATTTTGTTCCTTACACTTGTGTCCCGGAAAATATTTGTCATCATAATTATAACAAAGGCCTTTGAGTTCGCGTTCAACCATTTCTGCCCTGGTCAATTTCTGGATCTTTAGTGTTGTAGAAGGAAGAGGGGGAGTTACGAGTTTAGTGCGAGGAATAAAGGAGGGTTTTTTGTTTTGAGAAGAGACAACCTCTTTTGCTTCCTTAGCTCTTTTAGTAGCTTCCACCCAACTCTGAGGCTAATCCATGAGGACATGAGCATGAATCTCATCCTTGAGGCCACTCATAAAAAATTCTCAGAAAAAAGCATCAGACATGCCCTCTGTATGAAAATCATGTCTCTCAAAGGCAGCTATAAAGTCTTCCACGGTGCCAGATTGTTTCAACTTTGTCAAACGATCTAAATGGTTGCTGTCAGTGTCAAAGCGTTCATAAAGTTGTGCCACAAAGTGTGTCCAAGACACATACCCTTGGTGGGCATTTTTTCTCCATTTCCACCATTGCCAACGTTCTTAATCTAAATGGAGAACACCATATCAGAGTTTGGCCAACTCCTCTGTAATGCCATACAAGGAGAAATAATGTTCCATTTGAGTTACCGAGCCAGTGGGCTTTGATCCATCAAATTTGGTCACATCCACACGCGGAAGGCGTAGGTCACGCTGAAAGTGATGGGGCTGAAAATTCTGGGATTGAGAGGAATTTTCACCTTTGGTATGCAAAGGTGGGTCAGATAAGGGAAGATCTGCAGGGATATGCAGCTTGGTGCAAATCATCGTAGTGAGAGATTCAACCTGGGTAGTAATGTCTTGTTTCAACTCTTGTTTGAGTTTTGCGATTGAGGCGGCGATGGAGGAATGCATATTTTGATTGATGGTGGCAATATTGGCACTGGGTTATCGCACTTCTTGTTGGGTTTCCATGAAATTAGAGTGCAAGGTAGTGAAGCGGGCTTCCAAGTCTTGGCTACGAGTATGGGCCATGATGACGAGGGAACACGAAAAGGGTTAGGTGGGACCACACAGAAAATGGGTTATGGGTGAAGTGGATCACAATGATCAGGGCGGCGAGGGGAATCCAATGGGGTAAATCCCAAATAAGGTTGTTGGAAGGGGGTCGAGTACACAAGAAAAAAAAATTGCTTAAAAATGATAGGAATGACTGCGATAAGGGCGAAGAGAGAAATCCAACGGAATATGTCTCAAATAATGGGGCCAACAAGATCCAGACTTGTTTTTTTTTTATTTTCTTTACTCCTCCGTAGTTATACTCCGATCTGAAGAATACTGCAGCGATGAAATGCCCAAATGTTTAACAGGAAGAAATGTGTAGTAATTTTGCAACTCAAATGCAAGAGACACAGTTGCGCCACAATAGATCTTGTTTGTTATGTTTTATGTTTCCATCCCAAGGGTTAGGTATTCAAGGGTTCTACAGACAAGGGTTTTCCCTATGTTATAGCTCTCTCATATACGTGTGGGGTCCAACAGTAGTACTTAGCCCAATATCTGAGGGCACCAACTAAGGAGGCTAGACCATTCCCTTAGTCATACTACATGACTACCCAGGTACTAGAGAGTATATTCCCGAGTGTTATTCTCGGTGGCACTATATCAGTCAGGTGGCCGATCAATTTATCTACGGAGGGCTTCATGAGATCTATGTCGATCCGTATACAGGTGTTGTCTAATGCGCTACCACTCGAAGGGGTACCAACAAGGGTTAAAAGGGTGGCCAACAGATGTGCACTTAAGAACCACTTGTATTTTCTGCGTGTATGAATCCCCGACCATGGGTTTATGCGCATAACGACATATATTTGTAGCTTAAAGACGCCAGAATAAGTCTCTACCCTGGAAAAATAAAATTAACCCACAATTTCTGCCGAAGAAGGTGATCTGATACCACTTGTAATATTCTGGATATAAAAAAAGTACGCAAAACATAAATAAATAGCTAGAAATAGAAGATGAACAATAATATAACTAGAACATCACCACAATAATACCAAAATGATACCAGAATAACACCAAAAAGAGCACTTTGATTACTGAGAGCAATGTTCACTTGCCTCTTCGAGGGGGCAACCTCCAACAGAGCAGAGCTCTATTAATATAATCCCCAAGACAAAATTTCCCATACCCTTGACTCCTATTTATACTAAATATGTCTATCAAAAGAACCATCTAGAGGAAGATCCTTCTAGAAGCAGAAGCTTCTATTAGGTCTTCTTACATTGGACTTATTCTTCCTTATTGCTAGGCGTTATTAATATTGACCTTTATTACATAGAAATATAATATTCTACCTACGTGAGGGGTTAGGTCACTAACATTATGTAATAAATGAAAGAGTTATCATGTGGTTGTAGCAAAATTTTGCAACAACAAGAAGTTTACTAGCAAGTTAGTCAACGTTATTGTTAGTAAAGTTAGTAGAGAGCTTAAGATAATTGAAAGAGAGTGTTTTGTAGATCAATTTCACCACAAGAGAGCTCATTAACGAGTGCCTTAGAGCTATAGAGTCTTTATAACAACAGATGCAACAATACATGAAGATTAAACTAGTAGAAACCAAGACGTGGGGTTTAAACTCTAAGGTGCTAGCGCATTAGGGCCTTAGGGTTTAAACCTTGAAGAGAAAGATTGCTAGAGAGCAAGCACATTTGGGCTCTAACAACCTTTTCCCCCTTATTAATGCTTCAACTAGGTTAAAATCAAATGTCTAGGGATAAAATCGTAAAGTGATAGAACTTTAGGATCTTAACCTTAGCAAGGATTCCTTCACAAATTTTGGACAAAATTAACCTTATGAGAAGGGGAAGCACTATGCTCCTCTCTTAGGGTTTCACCAAGCAAGAAGTCTAGTATGAAAAAGTAAATTTACCATGAAACATAAATAGCATAAGAATTTGCAGAAAATTCACTTACTTCACCAAAAAACCATGATACAAAAACCCACTTGCAGAAAATTCTCTCCAAAATTAGCAAAAGCATCCACAATTTGACCCTCCAAGCATAGTGCATAGGTGTAGAAGAGGTAGATATCCCAATAGGGAAAAAAAATTTAAATGTCATGTCTCTCAAGTGAGAGTTGTGATGATCATAAATGAATGGTGAGCATGGCCTATTTATATTAGGCCACCCTAAACCAATTTGTCCACATAACTTTGTCAACTACAAAATAGAAGAGGGTCGGTCCTTAATTTACCTCTATAATATGCCAAAAATGAAAAAAATACATGAAATAAAACCCTAAAAGGGTGACATCGTGCCCTATAAGGATCCTGTCATGCTCAAGTGTGAGATGTCAAGGCTCAAGGAGTGAATCCTTTGGCCTCCAAAGGCCATGTGTCATGCCTCTAATGCTCAAGAGTGTAAGGTAAGGTGTCTCCTCAGCCTAAATGATATCCAATCATCTCCAAAACGATGAAATCCATCAATCCCTAGCTACAAAGGATGACGTCAAGGTTAGAGGGTGACATCATAGGCCTCCAAATGCCACATATAAGCCCAAGACCTTGTGAGGGTTACCAAGTTTGAGTATGGGAGGACCTTCATCCAACCCTATTAGGTGTGCCACCTAGAGAGAAAATAAATAACCCAGGTAGAGGGATAGGTCCCGAGATTAATAAAGGAAATTAAAAACCCATCAACAGTAAGTGTGAAGATGTTATACATGGATGTGGGTTCTCTCCACCTAGTGACCATCACGACCCTCTCTAAAGCACGTTCCAATGGACACGGGGA
Source organism: Picea sitchensis (assembly GCA_010110895.2). Classification (NCBI taxonomy): domain Eukaryota; kingdom Viridiplantae; phylum Streptophyta; class Pinopsida; order Pinales; family Pinaceae; genus Picea; species Picea sitchensis. Next base: position 15,466 of record SNQJ01S0012421.1, read on the forward strand.
CCCCACCTCTCCCTCACCGCATGTGCATTAAAGCTTTGATTACCTCGAGGCGATGGGAATTTACTTCGCTACCATCTCCAGCTTGGATCCTGTAGAGACAAAGGAAGATGACGTGCATGCAAGGGATGTGGGCATTGAAATCCCTTTGCATATGCCTTTCTCCTTATGGAAATTGTCATTCTAACCCCCATCAGCTCAATCTTAGGCCTGTGGCTCTACTCCTCAAATTCGCAGCTTTGCTCCCTGTCTGGCACCTCTTTTCCACCGTAGTCAATGGTGACCCTTCCATCCACAGGTGGTGGTGGCTCACCCTCCTTTTTTGACTCTTGAAAATGCCTCCTCGGAAGCCCACCACCATCAGTCTGGGCAGAGGTTGGCATGGAGTTCATGCATACACAACAAATCCCTTGACCATCATGGAGAACTAGGATGGTTATTACCGCACAGTTCCAAATTCTCATCGGCAATTGTTAGACGATTTGGAGGAAGAATTAACTAGCTCTCTCCTAGCCACTTGGCGCACCCCCTGGCATCGCAACAGCTACTGGGTTGTGAAAAACCTCCTTTCTCGTTCCCTCCTCTACCTCTCGAAGGTGTTTGTCTTGATCCCTTCCAATTCTCCTCGCTCCCCTATAGCCTACTCTCCTCATTCAGAGGTCCCCCTAGCAGCTCAACTCCACCAGGGAATAAAGGAAATCCCATGGCAAAGGCTCAGCCCGGCAATAAAAGTGCACAAACGACTCTCGCCATCAAAAGCAACGATTCACCAATCAAAGAACCAAGCTCAAAAAACACCAGCTCTTCTAGTGATAGTGATTTTCGTGGTTGTCCCGTTGTGGAAGAGCTCCATCCATATGGCCCTCCAAGTGTTCCTGGAAAGCTTGTTTAATTCCCAACCTCTTGTTTATTTTCAGGTTTTATAGTCTAGTTTAGTCTATGTTTTCGTGACAACAAATACAATGCCAAATATTTTAAATTCTTTTTGTGAGCCTGGTTCCCTTCAAAGGGCATGCATGTTTGTCAAGCTTCATTAAGTCTAGTTTCCCAGCTTGGGTAGGTCTCATTTTCTAGGTCGTTACTGTCAAACTTATCAGACTGATCTCCCCATAACTCATTGTTGTTTTTTGCCTGTATTTTTACTATATTTTTAATAGAATAGTTCTGGAATTTACAAAAAAAGAAAGTGTGGAGATGCTATGATTTAGGCCCTCCTTCAAGGCTTATGGTGTCCATCTCTATAAGTTCTTTTGTTGAGGGTACGCTTGCTCTTTATTTACCCAATATTTGTGTGCCACCTTTTTCCAAACCCCTTCATTAACCATCTTTTCAATCCCTCCTTTCATCTGTAATTTTTTTTTAGGGTCCCCCTTTGTAGGTTTCAAAGCCTTAGCATTACTTTTTTGGGACTGTGGCGAGAACTAAATGAGTAGAGCTAAAGTTGGACCGGATTTTGGTGGTCCTTATTTTCTATTTTCAATTTCTTTTTAGCATCATTTTCTTATTCTTTTATTGCAGATGCAATCTACCGCCAAGCCGTCAACCCCTTTCTCATGAGAGCATGGGACATAACCAAAGCTTAGGATATGTGAAAGATTTTATGATGGAAAATTTTAAGTATGGCTGGGAGAAGAACGTTACCCTTGGGAGGGACCCGAGTATTACCTATTTTCCTTGGGTGGTGACAACACAAGACTAGGGCACAGAAGTTGACCACCAAAGTGAAATAAGGCAAGAAAGACAATTTATCAAGCAAGTGATCCATTTTCCAACTTCAACCAATGATCCTTGTCCACATGCCCAATAAATTAAACACACCACCTTGCATGAAAAAAGGACTAATGATACCTCATGGTGGCATTGTCTTACCATGCCTCGTACCCTAGGTTGATTGAATGTAACAAGCCTTGGTTGATGCAACTAGGAGGTTAATTAGGTGGGATATTAGGATGCCATCTGTGGACATGTTGATCATCGTCATCATGGTGTAGATCATGTTATCCATTGTAGGCCTTGAGATATAAACTCCTCCAATTACCCCTAGGTATGGGAGGGGGGTAACATCTACCTCCAACATGGGGACATGTGCTCACCATAGAGCGCATGAGAACCTCAACATCTTTGGTTGTCCAAGACCTACAATCCTGCACCCACTTCAACCAACAAACACTTTAGAAGTATATTTCAGTGGATGTTATCCATCGACTATCAATCATAATCCAAAACCATACTGAAAAGAAAAATCTTGCTTAACCATGACATGATAAAGAAAAAAATTAAAATGATAAAATCCAAAGATGCAATTTCCTAACATGCATTCAAAATGAGAATGCAACATGTACATATGAAAATGCAAGAATATGCAACTACAATAGCATGAATGCATGATGCAACATATATATAAATGCAATGCAAACTGCAAATGCCTAACCTACCTACTCTAATCTATGTTACCTGAAATGTTATGTATAATCATATAACCAATAAAACCATCCTAGCATAGTAACAAAATATCTACCCCTCTCCTTCATTATAAACCAAAATAAAGATAAATCAAGAACAAAAATATCATGCGTTAGAGAAATCATTATATCATATCCAATCATAAAATCTAACTCATGGAGGTGGGAGGGAGCAAACAAATCATGCAAGGAGGCATCACCACAACCCTACCCTATCCATCCCAGGACAATGCCAAAAGAATCAGACGAAGAAAGATCCTCATCCTCAGTTATCAAGCCAACACTCATATATCAAGAAGGGATGAGAAGGAACCTAAGGAAAAATCTAAGGTTGCGATCCATATTTTATGACCAGAACGAAATGAATACATATTATTAAAAGATGCTTAACACGGAATAACAGAGATACAGTAAAATTGGTTTTCTACTCAATAAAGAAACAAGTTGAAACTGTAAAATGAAACAGAAAACAAGCTTGCTAAAATGGTGGTGACTTATCTCTGAGAATAGATGTCATGGTTGTGCTCATTTGAAAAAAGATGATTACAATGAGGATCTGAAGGCATTTTTACAATAAATAGGAATTTCAAAAACCTTAGACATCCAAAAACCTAACCCTAGGAGATGAAGCGCCAAAAGTCATGTGGGCCCTGTTTGGGTAAGCTAGTACATCAACTTCCTGGGGTCGTAAATTTTGCATACAATCTATGTTTTAGGCGCATGATAACCTGTTGGAAAGGTCTATCCGAGGACTAAACATTTGATTGCTATACATCAAAGGTTATTTTTATTGTGGCTAGCCCTAAAAACGTTGTTTAGGGCCTCAAAATGGCCCCGCAAGTCAGGGACCTGAAAACTAGGAAAAAAACTACCAAATTGGAAAAATACCAAAATGAACAAGTTGGAATAGGTGGGAGGACATAGTAATCCATCTCGATCAATCCTCCCCCCTTAGGAATCAATGGTCACCATTGCGTTGAGTCCCCCCATCAGATGAGGAAATTTCTGTTGAATTTGACCTCGGGTGAGCCACTTGCCTTGTTGCAGGAGCTGCCTTGCTTTCACAACTCGATAAAGTTGGATCATTTGTTGTCGGATTCCCTTGATCTGTGTGTCCATAATATGATCACTAGATGCCTATTGCATGTAGTCAAGGTTGATCTATGTTGGTGTCAACTTCTCTGCTATCTCTAAGGTGTCCAATAATGGTGGCAAATATGGCTGAAGGAGAGCCATGTTGAAGATTGGGTGTGGGCCAAGGAAAGGGGGAATGTAGAGTGCAAAAGCATTGTCACCCACAGCCTTGGTAATTGTGTATGGCCCATACGAGAGTGGGCGAAGCTTCTGATGGGGCCTTGTAAGGCATTCTTTCAGCAAGTGCAACCAAACTTTGTCACCCACCTAAAAGTTATGTGGCACCCAGTGTTGATCATGGCACTGATTGTACTTGGCATTGGACTTCTATAAAATATCCTGAACCTATTGGCAGATGTGTTGGATCTGCTCAATGAACCGGGTGGTCTTGTCAGCTTCTGGTGGAGCCGGGGATGATTCAGTCGAGGTGGACGCCAAGGGTAGTGCAACATCCATAAGGCCCAATGGTTGGAATCCCAACCCCACCTGAAAGAGGTTGTGGCCAGTTGAGCTATGCAGGGCTCGGTTGTAGCTATGTCGGACATAGAGAAGACTCTCATCCCATGTGCGGGGGTGTTTGGAATTGTACATGCATAGGATATGTATGATCATTTGATTGACGACCTCAGTTTGGCCATCTGTCTGGGGGTGGAAGGCAGTGGATTTGGTGAGCTTGGTATCCAGCAGTGACCAGAGGCTCAACCAGAATGTGTTGAGGAACTGACTGTCCTGATCTGAGATAATGGTTTGTGGGATCCCAAAGTGTACCTAGAAGCATTCAAAGAAGAGCTTGGCAATGGCCTTTGCAGTGATGTTCTTCTTGCAGGCGGCCATAATCACCATCTTGTAAAAGCGATCAACAACCACAAAAACACAGTCATTGCCCCTCTTGGTGGACAGGAGGCTCGGTATGTCGTACATTGAGATGGATTCCCACAACTTGTTAGGAGTAGGCAGAGGGGTGTACAGGCCTTGTTTCTTAGTGGTCGGTTTGGAAATAACACAGGCGGTGCAGGATCTGATATACTTGTTGACATCCTGTCGAAGTTTTGGCCAATAGAAATGTTTTTGAAAAACTGCCACTGTCTTTTCGACGCCAAAGTGTCCTGCCACCCAACTGTAGTGAGMTTCCCAAATCATCTTCGTGCGCTTGCTTGATGGAATGCAGAGATGGCCCAGATGKCACAATAGCCCATCCTGAAGATGGAAATTAGTGACCACTGAGTTTTCTCCCAACATTTGGTAGGTGGTGGAGAAGTCAGGGTCTGTCTCATATAGGTGGGGGCATCCGGAGGTCTCATGGCCGCAAGAGTCTAGCACTGTGCTGAGTGCCACGAATGGAGGTCGACTAAGGCAATCAACAACTCGATTGGTACTTCTTGTTTTATACTTGATGTTGAGGTGGAACAACTGTAAGTATTTGGACCACTTCTTATGGCGGTCACTCTGCAATTTTCTTTGGGTCTGCATGAATTGTAGTAGCTTGTGATCAGTGTGGATGATTGTCTCCTTCCCCAGAATGTAATGTCTCCACTAGCGGTAGGCTTGCACAATGGGGTACAATTATTTATCGTAAGTAGGGTACTTACAGACAACATCTGATAGTGTCTCACTATGATACGCCACGGGATGGCCATGTTGAGTGAGAACGATGCCCATAGCATAGTCTGAAGCATCTGTCTCGATCTCAAAGGGATGTTGCAGGTTTGGTAATGAAATTACTGGGGATGAGCACAAACGTTGCTTCAAGTTGTCAAAGGCTTGTTGTTGGGATAGGCCCCACACAAGTTTTTCCTTACCTCCACCCCTCGTTACTTGGCTAAGGGCCCATGCGATATGAGAGAATCCCAACACGAACCTGCGATAGAAATTGGCGAGGCCCAAGAAGCTCTGAAGCTCAGTGAGTGTGGTTGGGGCTGGCCAGTCACGGATGACCTAGATCTTGGATGGATCCACATGCACACCATTATGATCAAGGATGTAGCCTAAGTAATGAACCTTGTCTATGTCGAAGGATCAATTAAGTTTCCATATAGTTTGTGATGTCGTAGGGTGTGCAGAACATGTTGAATATGTTACAAGTGTTCTGCCCAAGTCTTGTTGTAGATGAGTATGTCATCAAGATACACCACTACAAAAGTATTGGTGAAAGGTTGTAGGATATCATCCATCATCCACATAAAAGTTGTTGGAGCATTTTTCAAACCAAAGGGCATGACCAATCATTCAAAAAGACCTTCTTCTGACTTGAAGGCAATATTCCATACATTTGTATGTTCTATTGGGACCTGGTGGTTGCCAGACTTCATATCAATCCTACTGAAGTATTTGGCCCCCGTGAGCTGATCAAGGAGGTCGCCAATTCAGGGCCCGGTAATCAATGTAGAGTCTGCAGGTCCCATCTTTCTTCTGCACCAGTACGATTGGGTTCCCACAAGGCGATGAGTTGGGACATATTGCCCCTTGTGGAGAAGTTCTTGGATCTTCCTCTTGATCTCCTCATTTTCTAATAGAGAGCGGTGGTAGACCAACCAATTGGGTAGCGGTGCGCCTAGGATCATATCGATGGGATGCTTGACCTAGTACTGCAGAGGTACCCTGGTAGGAGAGGAGAAGATATCTGAGTATTCTTCCATGACCTTATCCACTTGCTTATGTTGTGTGGAGAGATCGATTGTGGAGGCCCTGGATGTGGTTGTGATATTTTGCTTACTCTGAGAGCGAATCACGAAGAAGACAAATTTCTCAGTCTGAGAGATGACCTTCCTACATTGTTTGGCAGAGATCAAGGAAATAACACTCGGAGGGACTACCTTGGGTATCCTGTACAATTTCTTGTTCAAATTAATAATAACACTATGAGGCCTAGACTCATATACAACATGATGTTTCCATAAATAAGGTTGGCCCAAAATAACATTACAAACTTTGAGAGGAGCAACATCACACAATACCACGTCTTTGAAGGGATTGATGTCGTATGACAGTCGACACTCTTGGCCGACACGGAGATCGCTTCCTTGGCAGAGCCATCCAATGGTGTAGGGATGTGAGTACGATGTTGTCGGAAGGGCCAACCACTTGACGACCTCTACTGATATGAGGTTCTTCTGGCTACCGCTATCAATGATGAAGTGCATCAGGGTGCATTTTACCCACATCTGCGAATGGAAAAGGCTCTCGCCTTCTTCTAGTTCATCTGGTTCACCAAGCTGGAGATTGGTGATAGAAACGGTGGCACTGGGTTCCACGTCATTGATTTGTCTTCCCTTTCTAGTTCTGACTCGGAGTCAGAACCTGCATCTGATTCATAGGCTTTTGCTTCGGCCACCAGCGACTGCTTTGAGCAGCAATCAGCAGTGATATGCGAAGGGCTCTTATGGAAGTCACACCACTTCTCGGTATCCTTCTTTGTCTTTCCGGTGTCCTTCTTTTCTTGCGGCTTGGACTAGTTGTCCTGATAGTGTCCATATTTGCTCTGTCCTTTGTTCTATAGGTTGGGGCCACCCTTTCCTGGTTTTTCCTGCGAGGGGTTCCCAGACCCAAATTGTCATTTCTTTTGTTTGATCTTTTGCTTGATTTTGACGGCATATCGATAGGCCGCGCCCAAGGACGAGATGTCCAAAAGTTCCATTTATGTCTGGATGTATCTATGCAAAGCACCAGATGTCACTTTGAATCTTTGATACCCAGCTTGGTGTGTAGGGTATGGAAAATATTTGTGAAATCTGGCACTGCTTGGTCTCTTTCTTGCCGCGGTGTGGTCTATTTGGTATACAAGTCGTCATAACTTCTGACAGGGTAGTATTGTTCCTTAATAGCATCCCTGAAAGATTCCCAGCTGGCCAAGACTATAAATAATGAGGGTTCCTTTGTTTCCTTTTTCTCATAGAAAGTTTCCCACCAATCTTTAACATGGGGAACGGCTTTGAGGACCGCAAAAGTAATTTTTTCTCTATTTAAAAAGTTATGGACAGAAAAATACCCTTCTAGTAGATTCAACCACTTGTCTGCAACATCTGCATCTATTTGACCTTGAAATATAGGAATATCGAAGTTGATTTGTACCTTGAAGGGGATGGTGCCTCCGCTTGAGGAAGATGCATCGCCTGTTGGTAGTCATCGAAGGATTTGCGCGAAACTATCCATCAACTCATTCCTCTGTTGCATGGGGGCTTTCTCAAGCAACATTTTGAAAGGATCTCATGTCCCATAATCTTTCTTTTCTCCTGCCATGAGAGGTCGTTTGGGCGTGCGAGAACTTTTGTCCTCAAGAGAAACAAGCTCAAGACCCAATTCTTTATACCCTAACCTCGTTGGGGACATGCATCAAGACGACAAGGAGCAAACCGCTCTCATACCACTAATCCACATTTTATGAGCAGAACGAAATGAATACAGATTATTAAAATATGCTTAACACATAATAACAGAGATACAATAAAACTTGTTTTCTATTCAATAAGGAAATAAGTTGAAACAGTAAAATGCAGCAGAAAACAAGCTTGTTGGAATGGTGGCGGCTTATCTCTGAGAAGAGATGATGGCTATGCTCATTCACAAGAATATGATTACAATGAGGCTCTGAATACCTTTTTACAATAAACAGGAATTTCAAAAAACCCTAGATATCCAAAAACCTAACCTTAGGAGATGAAGCGCCAAAAGTCATGTGGGCCCCGTTTGGGTGAGTTAGTACATCAACTTCCCAGGGTCGTAACTTTTGCATACGATCTTCGTTTTAGGCACACGATAGCCCGTTGGAAATCTCTATCCGAGGACTACACATTTCACTGCTATATATCAATGGTTATAAATGATTGCGGCGAGCCCTAAAAATGTTGTTTAGGGCCTCAAAATGGTCCCGCAAGTTAGGGACCTGAAAACTAGTAAAAAAACTACCAAATTGGAAAACTATCAAAATGAACCAGTTAGAATTGGTGGGAGGCCACCGACATCCATCTGGATCAGGCTGCCAGTGGAAGAAGAGATAACAAGGTAAGAGGTGAAACGAGGCCTAGAGAAAAAAAATTGTGCTAACACCCCAAAATTTGTTGGTATTATATGTGAAACTAAAAACTTTGCAACAAACCATAGGCTGAAAAAAAAAAATGACCTAAAGTAAAATGCTTATCATGAGGAAAAGTCCCAACCATATTTATAGTGGAACAGAAAGGTGAAAAAGGAAAAGGCTAGAAATTCTCATCACAAAAATCTTGCTCTAGGATAATCATGTCCCTACCCCCATCAAACCTAGAGCAAGACGGTGGTTGAAACTCTTCTTCATAGAATAAATCCAAGTGCTCAAAAGAATATGTATCAAATCCCCCAGGATATGATCGGAAATCATCATGATAATGTTGCACCAAGTCATCCTTGGGTGGTTGGAACAACTCTGTAATCATGTCATATTCATGTTTTCAAACATCTAAATCAGTAATAATCACATATGGTTGTTGCAAAGGCAACAATTGAAAATGACCTTCATTGTTGTAAATGGGACCTCCATCATGACAAATCACATCCCATTTGTGTCTCCCAACGTTTATAAACTCGTGAATGTTATCAATCACATCATCACCTTCATTATAACATGGAGGGTCTAGTGCATCCAAGGGTTCCTCTAGCACATATTCAATTTCGGAATCATAGAATATAGCATCATCAAAGTATTAGAAAGGAGTATAAATTACCATGTTCTTTTCATTATGTCCAAGAGGGATGAGAGCTTGGATGACCTCATCAAAATGGAGGTGCAAATATTGAGGCTTTGAATTCACAAGGAGCCTCGTCGTGGACCAGGTGTGCTTCATCAAATTGTGCTTCATCAAATTCTTCTTCTTTGACATCTTCACAAGCCAACTCATGTTCTTCTCAATAATATTCCTCATGATTCACCTCTTTAGGCTCTTGTTCTTTAATCAAGTCTTCATTGTCTTCAATAGAATCGTGAGGTAATTATTTCTCCTCTTTAGGGGGTTGGTAACCCTCTTCACAAGCTTATTCCTTGGGATATTTTCTTGGAGATGCATGCTCTTCATGGATCTCATCCTAGGCATGCTCAAGATATGTGATTTCTTCATTAATAAACTATTCATCACTTGCTTGTTTTTTTGGAGGGGGAACTTCATCAATGTTCGCATATTCTAAATCATCCCATTCTTCTCCCTCCACAGTCAACTCCAATATATTGGATAAAACCCAAGGTTGGTCATACTTCTCTTGTATGCTGGCACATAGTGTTTTTAATCAGAAGTATGCCTTAGCAAGCTCTTCCTTTGATGAAACTTGGAAACATTTCATATATTTGGTAATTGCAAGGTCATGTTCTTCTTGTATTTGTGCACAAAGGTCAATCAATAGATGTACATCTTGGCATTGATAAACTAGTTCCTTGCAAAACTTCTTATCTTCTCTGACACTTTCCTTTAACCTTGGGGAGAAATCTTCACATTGTTCTGGTTCTTCACAGACTTCTTCATCTTCCTCAACAGGAACAATTATCAATGCATCATCTCCATCGATAGAATGTTCCTCCTGAGCATAGTTACCTTCTCTAAGGCCTTCTACAAGATGGTCATGGAAGAGACCTTCCCTCTTAAGGGAGGTTGTGAGCTCTTTAAGAGTATCTTTGTGTGTCTGAGGATATGGGGTACAATACTTGGGAAATTTACTAAGGATGCTTATGAAGGAAGATATCTTGATCTGCCTCTGTAAAGTGAAAGACAAAGAGCCTATAAAAAAATTTATTTATAAATCCTCATGTCCTATTCCTTTTATTTGTATGTACTTCAATAATTCTACGACATGGGAGATTCCCGAGGATGGATCATAGTCAAGCACTGGACAACTTATAAACAATTTTATATGGATTTCATTCAGATATCCAAAAATAATTCAAAATTCAATATAAGGATATGACTCAGGAATATTGTTGCAGTTTTCCATGAAGAAATTAGTTAAGGAGAAGATTATACATCAAAATATAAATCAATGGAGTCGCCAAATGATTCCTAAAGAGTATCATCAAAGGAATGTGGGGGAACTACCCTTAGTGGAGTCACCAGGTAAACTTGTAAGACAAGGACTTTGGGAGAAGTTTACCTAAGATATGTCATTGAGGACAATACCTAAATCTTCCCCGACAACGGTGCCAAAATGTTATCCCAGGATTTGTACTTGTGCAAAGCCCCACTACAAGTCCTCAACTCTTGTCTAACTACAGAAGATCCTACCATTGTCACCTTAGTAATAACTTCCCATGTTTAAGTGATGGAAGAGGTCCACCACAAGGGAGGCCTCCCTGGTGACCTAAATGGATCAAAGTAGCAAATATAGTAGCCAAGCCTATTGCCCCCTCTCTTGATCATTGAGTAAAAGGTCTAGGTCAAGGAAAGATAAGAAGTATAATATTGTATGAGTACCTGCTTAGAACAAAGAACACTTTATAGCATGTATATGCTTATTTCCAAGTTCAAATAAGAAATAAATTCCTCTTGAAGACGGTAGACATGAAAATTTTGTATGGTTGTTATGTATTTGCAACAATGAACAATAGTACAATAATAGTAAGGAAGTTATAACAACAACAACAAAAGTTATCAATAAAAAAATGCAACAATTGATAAGGAAAACTTAGCACAAATCTACTAGAACAATATCCAATTGTTAGATGCAATTTCTAAATGAGTTAGGCTGCCAATAGATGAGTCTGTGTAGCAAATGAAATAGTTAATAGGTGGTTGTAGCAAACTTTTGCAACAACATCAATTTTACTAGCAAGTTAGTCAATATTGTTGTTAGTAAAGTTAGTAGAGAGCTTAATACAATTGAGAGAGAGTGTTTTGTTGATCAATTTCACCACAAGAGAGCTATGTGACCATTGCCTTAGGGATATGGAGTCTTTATAACAAAAAAAGCAACAATACTTGAAGATTAAACTAGTAGAAACCTAGAGGTGGGGTTTAAACTCTAAGGTGCTATCACATTAGGGCCTTAGGGTTTAAACCTTAAAGAGAAGGATTGCTAGAGTGAAAGTACATTTGGGCTCTAACAACCTTTTCTCCCTTCATAATGCTTCAACTAGGTTAAAATCAAATGTATAGGGATAAAATCCTAAAGTGCTAGCACTTTAAGGCTTTAGTAGTCTAACTCTAGCAAGGATTCCTTCACAAATTTTGGACAAAATTAACCTTGTGATAGGAGGAAGTACTTATTCTCCTCTCTTAGGGTTTCACCAAGCAAGATGTATAGCATGAAAAATTAAATATACCTTGAAACATAAATAGCATGAGAATGAAATTGCATAAAATTCACTTACTTCAACAAGAAACCACGAGACAAAACCCTAATTGTAAAAAATACCCTACAAAATCATCAAAAGCATCCACAATTTGACCCTCCAAGCATAGTGCATAGGTGTAGAAGAGATAGATAGCCTAATAAGGTGAAAATTTCAGATGTAATGTCTCTTAAGTGAGAGTTGTGATGATCACAAATGAAATATGAGGGTGGCCTATTTATATGAGGCCACCCTAAACCAAATTGTCCACATAACTTTGTCAACTACAAAATAGAAGAGGGTTGGCCCCTTAATTTTCCTCTACAATATGCCAAAAATGAAAAAATACATGAAATAAAACCCTAAAAGGGTGACATCATGCCCTAGAAGGGTCACATCATGCTCAAGTGTGAGACATCAAGGCTCAAGGACTGAATCGTTGGGCCTCCAAACGCCATGTTTCATGCTTCTAATGCTCAAGAGTATGAGGCAAGGTGTCTCCTTAGCCTAAAACATATCCAATCATCTCCAGAACCATGAAATCCACCTAACCTAGCCACAAAGGATGACATCAAGGTTAGAGGGTGATGTCATAGGCCTCTAAAAGCTAGATCCAAGTGCAAGAACATTGTAATCTAATCCTCAATTGATGTCAAAGTGCCTCCAAAGGCAACATCCTCCATCCTCTCTTCACAAGAGCTTCGGGGTGCTCCGCCCAACCTATGGGATTTAAGCCCATGTATGTGGCATAATGACCAAAACTGCTCAGACCAAGCCCATCTATCCATTGTCTAAGGTTCCAATGATGTAAGAGACATTATCTGAGGGTCTTGAGTCACCCAACGACTCAATTATCTCCATCACACGTGCCAAAGTCATCCAATAAGGCACAACATCCAGGGCACAACCCAAGATGTCCCTCAAAGAACCATGTCAGTGACATTAAAAAAAAAGCAGAATATAAGAAAAAGTAAACCAATGTTCATGAGATATTTTAGTCCTCAAATCATGCAAAGTAAGTTGATGCCTAAGATACAATCCATGTAAGCAATTCACCCCAACATCCCTTTCAAGTATCACCCAAGCCCAAGACCTTGTGAGGGTTACCAAGTTTGAGTATGGGAGGAGCTTCATCCAACCCTATTAGGTGTGTCACCTAGACAAGAAATAAGTAACTCAGGTAGAGGGATAGGTCCCAAGAGTAACAAGGGAAAGTAAAAACCCATCAACAATAAATGTGAAGATGTTATGGTTTAGGGCTTCCTTCATGGCTTACGTTGTCCATCTCTGAGAGCGCTTTTATTAAGGGTGCACTTCCTCTTGAGTTACCCAATATTTTCATGCTACCTTTTTCCAAACCCCTTCATTAGCCATCTTTCCAATCCCTACTTTCATTTATAATTTTCTTTCAAGATCCCCCCTTGTGGATTTCCAAGCTTTAGCATTACTTTTTTGGGATCGAGGCGAGCATTGAATGAGTAGAGATCAAGTTGGATTAGCTTTTGGTGGTTCTTATTTTCTATGTTCACTTTCCTTTTAGCATCATTTTCTTATTCTTTTATAGCAGTTTCAATCTACCTCTGGGACATCAACCCATTTCTCACGAGAGCATGGTCCATAGCCGAAGTTTAGGATATGAGAAAGGTTTTAAGATGGAAAATGTTAGGTGTGGTTGGGAGTGGAACGTTAGCCTTGGGAGGGCCCCCCAATATTACCCCTTTTCCCTCAGAGGTGACAACAGGGGACTAGGGCACAAAAGTTGACCACCAAGGTGAAACAAGGCAACAAAGACAATTTCCCAAGCAAGTGATCCACTATCAAACTTCAACCAATGAGCCTTATCTACATGCCCAATAAATTAAACACAACACCTTGCATGAAAAAATGTCGAACCATACCTCATGGTGACGTTGTCTTACCATGAACCATACCTTGGGTTGCTTGAAAGTGACGAGCCTTGGTTTATGAAACTAGGAGGCAAATCAGAGGGGTTGTTAGGCAACCATATATGGACATGTTGATCATCATCATCATGGTGTATATCATGTTCTCCATTGCGGGACTCGAGACATGATCTCCTCCAGTTACCTCCAGGCATGCAGGGGTAACAGTAAACAACTAGTAAAGCTTCCAGTTCAAGAGGAGGTCGAAAATCCATAATCATAGCGTCTAGGATAGCCTCATTCGAAGGAAACTCAACATAAAGGAAATCGGGACTTGAAGACTCACCAATACCAGGGCTCGAGGTCTCACAAACAGTGATATCAGACTAAAGAGGAAATGTCATATTACTCAAGCCAACAAGCGAAAGCAAAGCCTCACATGCCCCCATTGGATACAACACTTGATCAATTGTCGATACCTTTCCTTGATAAGGCGAAAATAACTGTAAAGGATCATTTTGAAAAGCAATTGAACACCGAGGATAGGATGCCACATAATTCACCCATGGTGGGGAAGATTCGACTCGAGCACTAGTAACATACAAAGGAGAAACTTGAGCTAAAGTTGAACTAGGATGGTGATTATCAGATGAAAGCCAATAAATGGTGAGAATTCTTCCATTGTGAGGGAAATGTGTCACACGAAAGAGTGTAGACACCACAACATTCATAACATATACATAATCATGCCCAAGAAGCATATTGAAATCTAAAGGGCCTGGCACCACTGACATATCAACAAGGACATTCTTCCGACCTAACGTGATAGGAAACATAGGAATAATAATGAAACATTCACTAGGTCTTCTGTTAAAATACAGTAGCTCACTAGTATCTAACACGAGCTTTGGAGAACCCAAAGCTTTCCAAACCGAGGAGGACAAAATACTTGCAGAGGCTCCTTAATCTACAATACAACGAAAAATACCTATTGAATTAACTTTAACCATTATTTGGAAAGGTGTAGAAGAAGAAAGGTGAGGCTCAACAAGCTCATTCCAATGAAAGGAAACCGTCCTAGGAATTGGAGGGAGCATACTTGAAGATAGTGGAATGCCCCGTTGTTCAAAAGGTAATGAACTAGAAATGCTAAGGACATAGTCGAAAGATGCATCCCTTCCCAAAAGAAGAGTGGGATCGGCTAAAGATTGCATCGGTGCGACCACTTTGGTAGACTCGTCACTCTCCAGGAGAAGAGCGGGATCGACCGAAGAATGTATCAACACGACCACTTCCTCAACTATTGGTTTAATAGGTTGTGATACAACATGGTCAAGAGATGCATCATCCCCCAAAAGAAGAGTGGGATCTTGCATCGGCACAACCACTTCCTCAACAAATGGTTTAATAGGTTGCTAGAAAACCACAAATGACTCATAACTAGAAGGGCCTTCAAACAAGGACCACACTCTTAGTACCTATGGAATACCAAAGCACAAACGAGTAAGGTGGTCTCCCTTGCAAAGTTTACAAGGGAGCTTGGGATTACGTCTTATTCATCTGGGTTTCTTTCCAGTATCAATGGCACCAACATGACTTGCAGCGGTTGGTGGGTTGCCGCCAACATGATTTGCAATCGTTGGAGGCTTGTCATCAACATGACTGGCAAAGGTTGGTGATGTTTGTCTAAAATGACTAGCAATGACTAGACTTGTTTCCCAAGCATAACTCACAGAGGATGGTTGCTTGTCTTCAACATGACTCATAGAGGTTGTTGACATATCTCCAACATGACTAGCAGAGGTTGGTTTTTCACTCCCATGATGACTAGCATAGGTTGGTTTTTGAACTCCAATATGACTTGTAGGGACTGGGCTCTTGCCCCCAGCATGACTTGCAGTGGTCGGTTGCAAATTTCCAACATGACTCACAGAGGTTTGTGAACTATTGCCAGTATGACTAGCAATGACTAGAATTTTGCTCCTAGCGTGACTCGCAGAGGCCTGTTTCTTGCCTTCAACATGACAAGCAGAGGTTGGTGGCACGTCTCCATCATGAATAACAGAGGTTGGTAACTTCTTATTACTCTTACTCTTCCTATTCCTTTTAGACTTATGCTTACTAGTAGCAAGAATTCCACCAGAAGAGGGAGAAGGAGGAGGAGTAGACTTCATGGATGCATAAGATAAAGGATCAACATACATTCGATGCCCATGACATAAGGTGCTTATCTTTGAAGCATCAAGAGCATTTGGGACATTCGAAGTGGTCCAAAACCAAATTAGTAGTCCAACATTATACCCACGAATTTTCAAAGTGGCCATCAAGGGGGCACCAATATTTCCAAAGAAAGGAAACACACAAGAATCCCCTTGGGTAGGGGTCCCTTGGTTGGTATATCCATGAACTTTGGCCATGATTTTCTTATGCATAGGTTTGTCCCTTGCGGGATTTTTCATGTCTTAAAAAGTCTCACACACTAACTCTGGTGAATCAATGGTATAAAAAACTATTCCTTATAAGAGGTGGCTCCATACTTTCAAAATAAATACCAGGGGTCCTTGCTGACTAGCGAAGCAATTGGTCGACCAACTTGAATCAACGATCCAAAAGTTGTGATACAAACACAACCTAAATCCAACTATACAAAGCAACACTCCACTAAATATTCCTAGGAGAAATATCACAAACAAACTACTTCTCTAAAAATTCATCCCATGTGGATAAGATCCTGAGTCCAAACCAATGAAATACTTTTAAGGGGCCTTCCGAAAACCAACACGAGTTGATCAAATCCTGAGACCATTGAATGAAGGAGTGAGAAATATTTACCCTGACCCCCAATAACCAGCCCTACCCAATGCAAATGCCTACTCTTCACAGGGCACCCTCTAGAGGTACTAAGAAGAGTGATATGACATATGTCACATGTACCACGGGAAACCCCATGTAGTCACCTCTGAGATACCTATAAAAAGAAACTAAGGATACCAACTAACAGTCAACATTTGGGGGTACAGTCAACAGTCAGGATCGAACGTATGGACAGGTTAACAAAGACCCAATCTTTGAAATCATTTCCTCTCAAGGAGATATGGGTACTTGTGAAACCCCTAAAATACGATATCTCCACAATGTTCAGTCAACCCTTGGAGGGGTTATCTCCTCAACTCTTCCTCACATGACCTCGTGTTTAACTCTTGTGTTAGAGGAGGCTCCCATATATACTTATACGAAAATTGGATTTCTTTCTCCCTAACTCAGACTCCTATGTTTTTTTATCGTCCTTGGAGAGTTACCTCTCCAATCCTAATCCAAGGCCCTAACCCTAAACTTCTTAATGAACCCTAGAAACAAAGTCTAGAAAATTTTAAGTTTAATGTTCATTTTAGCGATTGTTTTTTACTCAAAGGGTATGAAAGTGAAACTGGTGTTGTTTTAGAATCTTTAAAAAATGAAACTTATAAGAACATTGCCAAAGAAAAATTTACACTAATTCTTCAGTGAAAAAGAGTTTCAAAAAATAAAAATGCATGAAGAATCTTTCAAACCTTGAAATGCAATCTTTTCTCTTTTTGATGCAAAATGCACAATGCAACCTTTTGAGAAAAGCAAAAGAAGCAAACACAAAGATGTTCTTTGTTATTTTTCCTTTGAAATGTTTTTCAATATGATAAGAAAACAAAATCCTATTCTAATGTCTTTTTCTTTTTCAAATATGAAGCAAAATAATGCAACAAAAAAAAAATAGACCTAACTAGTAGAAAACTAGGATCTTTTCATTTTCTTCTTCTTTATACCAAAGAAAAACTAAATAAAGGATGCTAAAAGAAACAAAATTTGTGGCTTAAATAATTATAATCCAAAGGAAAGCACAAAACAAATGCATCAAACTCAAATACAAACTCAAGTTTCAAAAATGACAGCAACAATGACTAGGAAACCGAGATCCTCAGAACAAGACTAGTCTTAAAGTTATGCAAATCAATGGATAAAAGGCAACCAAAGAAGGATAAAAAATTGTTTTTTCCTTTCAACTATAATGATTTACCAACCTTCTATAGTCCACAAAATTTTTTGGGACCAAAACTCCCGAAAAAAAAAACCCCAAAAAAGCCAAAATAGGGATTAAAAAAGGTTGAAAAACAAGCAAAAAAATCACTTTTCTGGACGCATACGCGACTATCTCCACTATAGGTCACGTATACAAGCTCTTGTATGTGCCTTTTATCATTGTAGGGAGTTTATACAACCTTTTTTATGCACCTTTTCCTTCTATAGGGTGCGTCTATGCACTCAACACTTGTCTGGAGCGTATATGACCTCTTGTACGCACCCTCACCTTCTATAAACGCGTGTATGTACACGCTTTTCTCTTATATAAAAAAAGAGTACAGGTACACATGTTTTGTCAAAGGAAAGAGCGTATAGAATATAAAAAATCTAACAAAATCTTGGAAATATTAGTTCTAAAGCCCAAAACACAAAATGAAGCTGAGAGATCAAAGAAAGCCAAAAAATAATGGAAACCAATAAGCAAATCCAATAATGACTTAGAATGATCTAAGCATCAAACAAATTTGTTATTATTTTAGTTTCATTAACCAAGACTAATTTCTGAAACAGCTAAGGACACATACAGAAACCAAGAAAACCCAATATGACCTTCAAAGACCAAGACAATACCTTGACCAAGCAAAAAGGAAAAAACAACTCTTTACATGACATGTACGCGCATGTCACCAATGAAAGGAGCATATGTACATGCCCTTCCCTCTTATAACCGATGTATATATGCATAAATTATTGAATAAAAACACGTACAACATCTAGAATTTCAAGAAAAATCAAGAAAAAGACTAGACTCAAGGACTGCAAATAAAGGCTTAGGTTTCTAAAAGATTGAACTCAATAGTAAAATCAAGAAGCAATCAAGAAAACCAAAGAAAAGTCATGCAAGTAACCTATACCGAGACATAAAGGAGATTAACTACCCAGTATGGTCGCAAGTTCTTCTTTCGGGGAAAACTTCCCTACAGTAGTGGGCTTACTGTAGTGTACCACTTACGGTAGCATACCAATAACTGGACAAGAAGTGAATTCCATAAAAAGTACTTAACAAAGATATTATGACCAAATTCAAATGAAATAATTTAATATTGGGAGAAGGAGAAAGATTAACTCACCAATATTCCTATGGTTGTTTTTGTTCCTGATTGTCAAAGTCTCCTTGCTCTTTTCCAATAGTTCTTTTACAACCTGCAAGAATCTCAAATAGGCAAACCTACGCAGAAAGGTAGTTATATTGATAACTACCCATTGGTTCAATGAAAAATATTGGAATCATCAAATCAATTAGTATTCTATGAAACATATATGAAAGAATTGCAAGTTTAATCAATACCAATACAATATACTTCAAAGGAATGAGTCTCTTATTGATGAACAACAATTAAGTACTAGTTACAAATTATACATGTTTGGTGTCGTGTTTCCCTGTCTAAAGAGACCTCGGGTCCCTCCACCCCAGCTCCTCCTGTAAGGGTTGGTTTTGAATCTGAATTCACCATGGAACCAAAGAGAATATATGGGAGACTCTTGGTCAGATAGGTTGGTGATCAGAAAGAGGCTCGAAACAAGGGTTTCCAAGTCAAAAAAGCAGCAGCAACAAGGATATGTATGGGCTTACAGACTCGACGGGTTTAGCCAAAATGGTGTTTTCTCTAATGTGAAAAGTATAATTACCTTTCTCCTTGAGGAATTTGTTGTATTTATTCCATCTCCAGTTAGTTAGAGACGATTGAGTGCGGGTAAAAGGAGGTAGGCAACTAGCCAAACCCATAACTCAACATTTAATTAGGAAAAATACATTTTTTTAGCATTTATTAGCATGTATGTGAGTGTCCCTTGAGCAACCTGCATATACGTGTGTTGCATAACTACTAGGGCACGTACATCCTCCAAAAAATTGTTTTCTAGAAAGTCTCAAGGAGGTATGGGGAAGAATTGTCTATAAGTAGGATAGGGATTAAGCCAATAAGAGCATCAATGCTTCAATGGTGGAAATTGACGTTATAACGGTGAGGAACTTAGCCAAGGGTCCCATTCCTCCAAGATTCAGGGGGAGGTCATTATCACTTAAGAACTTGTACAACCTCACAATATTTCCTGGCCTCGAGAGGTTTGGGTTTTGACACCTAAAAAGGTCGAGGGGGGCTAGGGTGGGGAATAAGTCGACACTAAAACATGCACAAGATAGAGAGACTAAGGAGGTGAACCAAAGGAAGCAAAGACTCATCTCAGGGGTTCTTAGAGCAGATAAAACCTCTCCCCAAGTTCCCCCGTGAATATTCTCTCCATTAACATCATAGGCCTAGGGGGTCAAACCAAAAAATTAGCCCTCGAGAGGATGGTAGAGATAAACAAACATGATGATATGTTTATTCAGAAAACTATGGGATTAGGGGATCCTTTCATAAGAAAACTAAGAAAAATTCTAGTAGGATGGGACTTATGTGCACTCGATGTAGAGGGGGCATATGGAGGAATCATCAATGGTTGGTCCTCAAATTGTACCTTAATAACCACCTTTGGTTTTTTTTCATGCCTTTCGCAGTAAGTTATTTTGCAAGAACCTTGCACTAGCATTGAGATTGTTCATTGTTTACAACCCTTATGAGGAGATAAAAGAGTTCTGGTCAAATTTGTTCTTGACTCAATGGGTAAAATCTGAAAACCTAATTGTTGGGGGCGACATGAACTTAACACTTAATTAAGGGGAATTTTGGGGCTTTGTGGCAC
>SNQJ01S0012421.1:36073-59707 GCA_010110895.2 Picea sitchensis
GTTGTATTTATTCCATCTCCAGTTAGTTAGAGACGATTGAGTGCGGGTAAAAGGAGGTAGGCAACTAGCCAAACCCATAACTCAACATTTAATTAGGAAAAATACATTTTTTTAGCATTTATTAGCATGTATGTGAGTGTCCCTTGAGCAACCTGCATATACGTGTGTTGCATAATTACTAGGGCACGTACATCCTCCAAAAAATTGTTTTCTAGAAAGTCTCAAGGAGGTATGGGGAAGAATTGTCTATAAGTAGGATAGGGATTAAGCCAATAAGAGCATCAATGCTTCAATGGTGGAAATTGACGTTATAACGGTGAGGAACTGAGCCAAGGGTCCCATTCCTCCAAGATTCAGGGGGAGGTCATTATCACTTAAGAACTTGTACAACCTCACAAGATTTCCTGGCCTCGAGAGGTTTGGGTTTTGACACCTAAAAAGGTCGAGGGGGGCTAGGGTGGGGAATAAGTTGACACTAAAACATGCACAAGATAGAGAGACTAAGGAGGTGAACCAAAGGAAGCAAAGACTCATCTCAGGGGTTCTTAGAGCAGATAAAACCTCTCCCCGAGTTCCCCCGTGAATATTCTCTCCATTAACATCATAGGCCTAGGGGGTCAAACCAAAAAATTAGCCCTCGAGAGGATGGTAGAGATAAACAAACATGATGATATGTTTATTCAGAAAACTATGGGATTAGGTGATCCTTTCATAAGAAAACTAAGAAAAATTCTAGTAGGATGGGACTTATGTGCACTCGATGTAGAGGGGGCATATGGAGGAATCATCAATGGTTGGTCCTCAAATTGTACCTTAATAACCACCTTTGGTTTTTTTTCATGCCTTTCGCAGTAAGTTATTATGCAAGAACCTTGCACTAGCATTGAGATTGTTCATTGTTTACAACCCTTATGAGGAGATAAAAGAGTTCTGGTCAAATTTGTTCTTGACTCAATGGGTAAAATCTGAAAACCTAATTGTTGGGGGCGACATGAACTTAACACTTAATTAAGGGGAATTTTGGGGCTTTGTGGCACAACCTGATCATTTGGTCAATTTATTTCTTGATTTTTTTTAGACTCTTGGGTGGGTGGACATCGAGCCACTAGAATTGAAGCCTACTTAAACAAATAATAGAGCCAGATAGCTTGGGGTATCCAAACACATGGATAGATTTCCTATTCACCATGCCTTGCTAGACAAACTATTATGTTCCAATTCATGGGTGGACACCTTGAGATGCTGGAATAAATTTTTAGTCTATTTGGAATTGGGCTTGGGCTTGGGAGATAACAAATTTAGTGCTCCTTATAAGTACAACCCTTGCTAGTCTGACGATGAGGAATTCCAGGAGATAGTGAAGTCTTCCTGGAAAAACTTGGATTAATATTTGGAGGACTCTACCATTGTCCAATTCTCAAACTATTTAAGGTCACTTAAAGAGAAGGTTGTACCTTGGACAACTGAAAGGAACAAGGCGCAAGAGGGACAATTAAAGTTAGTGGAGGAGAGCCTAGAAACCCTTTATAAGAATCACCCTATGGGCCTATTTGACGAAGAGGTCTTATCCAAAATTAGAGACCTTGAACTCCAAAAAAACAAGCTCCTCTTGGACAAGGAGAAGGATCGGCGCATTAAAATTAAAGCCACCTGGTTGGTTCTAGGGGACCATAACATTCATTATTTCCATATATTTGTAAACTTTAGGAAGAATCAAACCATTATATGGGAATTAAAGGGCCAAAATGGTAATAGTGTCAAAGGTTTTAAAGGCCTAGCAAAACTAGGAGTCAATCATTTTCAAGGAACCAGAGAGGGAAAACATTGGTGAAATTTCGAAGGTGGTATATTATTTCTCTAGATTGATTGAAGAAGAGGACAACAAAGCCCTTGTCAAGGTTATTACAAAGGAGGAACTAAGGGGGGTACTACAGACTTTTTAGAAGGACAAGAGTCCTGGTCCTGATGGGTGGCCTACAAAATTCTATTTGGACTTCTTTGAGGTGTCGAGAGAGGATATTTTACAAGTTGTAGAGGATATCAGGTTGTCGAGGAAGCTATGTGGATGTTTTAGCACCACTTTTATAGATTTGATTCCTAAACTTGATTCTGTAAATAAATTTGTTGGCAACCGACCAAACTCCCTCTCCAACTATGTATATTAAATCATGTCTAAGATTATTGTGCTAAGGTTAAAACCAATTCTCTCTAGATATATTTCTCTGGAGCAGTTTGGTTTCCTGGAAGGGAGGTTGATCCAAGTGGCATACGCTTTGGCCCAAGAGGGTCTTCACTCTATTAAGAACTCACATCTCCCTATTGTGGTCATCAAATTAGACTTGTCAAAATCATGTGATAAGGTCTCTTGGTTGTACCTTAGACTTCTCTTGCTACATCTGGGTTTCTCTCTACCTTTAGTGAAGAGGATCATGGGATGCGTGACCTCAACTACTTTCCTAGTGTTGATAAATGGCTCAACCTCTTCTTTATTCAAGGCCTCTTGAGGCCTTAGACATGGTAGTCCATTGTCTCCTTACCCTTTTATACTGGTAATAGAGGGTTTGAGTTGTGTTATCCATGAGGCTAAAAGGTGCATAAGGTTACAGGGGATTCAAGTAGGAAGGGGGATTTCAATAACCTATCTACATTTTGTTGATGATGTGTTACTTTTCTACTTCGGGGATTTGTTGGAGGGCCAACATCTCAAAGATATTTTGGTTCTTTTTTCACCGCAACTAGGATGGAGATAAACTATAATACGTCATCCTTGCTCTCCTTTGGGTTGGATGATGCCATTTCGGATAGAATGGATAGGATCTTCAATTTCTAGGACTTACAGTTTAACAATGGCTTCAAATACCTTTGTTTCAACTTAAAACCTAATAACTATGGCAAGGAGGATTGGAGGTGGTTTTTATCCATGGTGGAACAAAAGATCACCCTCTTGTGCAATCAGTGGTTATCGCGAGGTGGGAGGCTAGTCTTGATTAAATTTGTTCTTAAAACAATTCTATTTTTCTGGCACACACTTGCCCATATCCCAAAAGGAATTATGGAGAGGATAATAAAATGTTGTTTCAATTATCAGTGGAAGGGAAAATGTGATTACAATGGCTCACATCTATCCAAATGGAAAGTGATATAAACACCCAAAAAGCAAGGGGGATGGGGTCTTAAATACATACACCTTCTTGGGTGCTCCTTAGCAAAAAAATATGTGTGACATTTAATTTCTCGAGATATCCTATGGAGAATAATTATTATTAATATTTACATGGCCCCAAACACCCTAATGGATTGGATAAGGATGGAACGCAAGAGCATTCAACTACAAAGTGTTGACATAATCTTTCCTGGTGATAGGGAAATACTTGGCATGGTAGGATGGGAATGACATGCAAGTGAGGATTGGCCTGGATTTAGAACATTCTTCTTCCAACAATGCTAGTAACCTATCTTCAAGAAGTAGGGAGACGCACTCTAAATAAAGTTGGGAAGCCTCGGGCTACAACTATTTTAGCTCAAGGTTGTTGCTCGACACAATAATTAGGGATGGACGCTGAGAATAATTTTTGGCAGAACTTAAAAAGGCCCACATCCATTTGAAGGATGCTCTGGATAAACTCAAATGGGAAATGAATCTGGTTGGAGGTGAACACATGGTCAAAATTGTCTATCAATCCTTATTACCTCATATTGAGATTGAGGGAGACTGGTGGTGGACTAAGTTGTGGAAGGTGAGAGTACCTTCCAAATGTATCCTCTTCATGTGGATTGTTTTGTGCAATAGAGCGCCATTGTGGGAATTACACCAAAGGAGAAACTTCCAAGGACCACGCTAGTTTTCACTATCTAAGAAACACAATGAAACCACCTCTCTTCTATTTATGGGCTTCCCCTTCTCGATACAAGTCTAGAGGGAGGTGGAACACCACTTAGGCCTCCATAATTTATGGAAAAGGGGGATTGTGGATTAAAATTTCAAGGACGGGTTTATACAAAGGGACCTGAAGGCTTATAGGTCACTTCCATATCTAGTAGTATGGGGGATATGGATAGCTTGGAATGCTAACATCTTTGAGGATTTTCATCCTCCGCCCTTCCAAGTTACAACTCATTTTTTGGCCCTATTTTCTTCCTTTAAGTCTGCAATCCTTCCCAAAGGCCCATGAAATGTTGATGACTTGTAGATAAACAAGAATTCTCCCTGGAGCTTCCTTGATGGAGCTTGTTAGGGCTTATGTTAGGTCTATGGATTAGGATTTTTTTTATATCTGACATAATCTCACTTTTTCTCCACAAAGGAAACCATAAGGTAGGAACAAATAACTCCAATGAACTCAAGTCCATTTACTTTCTCCTAAAATCTACTATGAACAAGGGTATTAGGACTCTCTAGGTTTATGGGGGATCATCTTTAGTTATTATATGGATGTATGAACATATTTATAACACGGGTCTACTTTCTATGGTGTGGAATTTGAAGTACATCTCCATGCAATTCATTGACATGTCTTTCTCTCATGTATATAGGGAACATAATGCTCAAGCAGACTCTCTCTCTAAAGAGGGTTTACATTTACCACATAATTTTATTTCAGAAGAAGAACATTTTGTGGGGGACATAGTCTCTAAGTCTTGATGTGTGTTAAGCATTTGTGGGTGGAATATCATGTAATTATGTCAGTGCTATGTTAAATCTCTTTGATAGATGGTTAATTGTGGTGATTTCAGATGAAGCGTTATTTTTCTCTTTTTGTGAAGGTCTATAGTGAACACTTTATGAGGGACTCAGGTATGACAAATAATATTGGTAGTTATTTTTTGAAGTTCTAATCTATGTAACAGTTCGAAGGGACAATGGCTCAATGAGCAGGGTACCTTTTTTTATATTAGTATCAAAGCTTCCATGAGGATTTTATTTCAACTTTCAACTAGAATAAGAAAAAAAAATAAAGGAAAAAAATATATATATAAATTTGGTAAGTGTCATGTATATGAGCTTCACCTTATTGATTAATGGGGTAGTCTCGAAATCTTTTAAGATAACTAGAGTCTTAACACACGGTTTTCCCCTTTATCCCTTTCTATCTCTATTCAGAGTAGAAGGACTTAGTCGGGTTATCATGGAAGCAAACATAAGAGGGATCTTACAAGGTATTAAGATAAGGTTTGTTATTTTAACTCATCTTCTATTTGTAATGATATTTTGTTATTTTTAAATGGATCTAAGATGGAAGCCAAGAAGATACATGAGATAGTTAATTTTTTTTGTATGGCCACTGGAATGGAGATAAATGCACAAAAAAATCTTCCTTTAGTTGTTGTGGATTGAGAGAAGAAGAATCACATAGATAAATCACTTGGTTCCCCTATAAAATTGTACATTTCCAAGGAGGGCTAAAGTACTTGGGCTTTATATTAACCATGATGGATACGATAAAAGAGATTGGAGTTGGTTAATTGAAAGGATTAAAGGTAGAATATTCTATTGGTGTAACAAATGGCTTGCAAGGGGTGGAAGACTAACACTTACTAAGGACGTGTTGGAACAAATACTTGTATACTGGCATTCTTTTGCCTTCAACCCAAATGGATTTTTGGAAATATTTAGAAAAGTGTGTTTCAATTTCTTATGGGGAGGAAAACATGATACTCAAGGGATTCATCTAGTTAAATGGTTAGGTACATTTAATCCAAAGGATATGGGAGGATGGAGCTTAAAGCACATATACCTAGTTGCAAAACCCCTTGCAACAAAGTGTTTGTGGAATTGATTAACAAAAGACAATTCACAGAAGAAAGTTATCGAGCATTTGTATATAATCCCTAGTACATTTATGGATTCGATTAGAAATCCAGGGAAGAGCATTAAGAATGTGTCAAATCAATGGAAATCTCTAGTCTTGGCATTCCTTGTTATTGGAAATGATTTGTCTTGGAAGGTTGGAAGGGGGGATTAGGTAATATTAGAAGCAAACTCTATCTTGAGATGTAGAAATCTAGTAACATTACCTCTAGAGGACATAGAGAATTTACAAGAAAAAGGATTGCATTGGTCAAGTCATGGAAACAATATTATAACAACCTTTATCTAGTCACAAGGTTGGAGAATAATAGAGTCACAAGAGTTATAGGGGAATAGAAAGGATAGATGGAACATGTTGGTAGCATAATTAAGAAAGGGTCGCATCAAAATCAAGGATGAGGCAGATTCATTGGATTAGGCACAAGGCAAGGCACCGAGGATTTATTTTTCAAGGCTTGGGTACAAAGTCATGATATATGGTGATGATTAATCATATATTTCATGGTGGACACAAATCTGGAAAGTTAAAGCCCCCCAAAATCCAAGGTTTTCTTATGGATTGCACTAATAAATAGGGTATTGAATTGGGATGTGATTTTAAAAATGGGTAAAGTGGCATGATTATTTTTTATTTAGGGAAGGAAGCAAAAGAAAACATAAAACATCTAATGATCCATTGTCCACGTGAAAAGAGATTATGGAAGGATGTTGAGAAGATTATTGGTAGATTAAATGTTTAGAATGTTGCAACTATTAAAAACTGTTTAGGAAAATGGTTTAGACAAGAAGAGCTAAAAGCTTATTGAGCATTGCCTTGACTAGTTATATGGGGCATCTGACTCTCATAATGATAACCTATTTAATAACACTTATAAGACAACATTTCGAGTTTACTCACAAGTATATAGTATATTCCAAGGATTTAAATTAGTGTTGGAGGACAAAGTTCCAAGACTAATAGGGGAGTTGATGATTGCCAAATCATATCCATGGCGGGTTTTTGACGAGGCCAAACAAGGACCATAGGATTTATGAAGTCTTATAGAGGTTCTTTACTTATCAAAAATATACTTCATTAAATACAAAGTAGGTATGGGCATATGTACAATCAATTTAGTTGAATTCTTAGCATTAACATGTCTCATTGGCATGTATCTTTTGTTTCCATGATATGAAATTTTGACCATTAAAATTTTCATTGTCATCCAACACTATATGGGATAAACTAAACATTTTGCTAGGGTTTAAATACACCAAAGAAATCTAAAATATGAATTTCTATTGCAATTAGTTGATTTACGATTTGTACCACACCTGACCAAAATTGTTTCACATAGCAATCAATTATTTTCTTATTACACACTTAACAAATATGCTTTGTAAAGATCTATTTACAATTCTGAGAAATAATAAACTCATAGTCTGGTCCATAAACGGTAGGCCTATGTCATGTATGTCTCACCAAAACGAATACTTCTACAAAATAAAATTTTCTTTCTATCTTGATCTTATTTCACTAGTTGTAAGCCCTGCAATATGCTAGTAAATAGTTGTGTCGACGAGAAGATTGACTAGTCGACCTCCTAATAGTTGAGTCAATGAAATGACAAACAAGTCAATTGGGAGAAGGAAAAGTCAACTATATGCAAGTCAGGTCGACCAACTATCTAGCAAGTCAAGTCGGAGGTAAATCAAGTCGATTAGGTCGAGTTGACCCAAGTCRGGTCAACCAATTCGAGCCAAATCATCTAGATGAAAACATGGTAGAACTGTGGGTGGATCCATTCAAMTTAGAAAATGTAGATGGTTTATTAAGGGAGAGGAAACGATCAATGGTGGAGTTGAAATGCACAAAGACAATTTGGGCTAGCCAATAATGAAGAGTATATCTTAGAGGGCGAATTTGGCAACCCAGAACAACCTAAAACATATGGAAGTCGATTTTTAACATTCAGTGATAGAGAAAAAACATATAGAAGTCGACGTGAGCGTTCACGGACAGAGAAAAATGTATAGAGGGTGAAATTAGTAGCACGCAAATTGTCAAAACATGTATATGGTCTATGGGTAGCTAAAAACCGCCCCAACAACCCCATACTTCAAGATATAATGCATCTATGATTTATGGGCAAAGGAAAACGCCTCGACAAGTCGAAAATGTGCCCAAAAATAATAAACTATGTGTGTGGGTGCTACATGCTAAAAATTTACTTCAACAAAGTATGCATAGAGCACTGCAACTCATAAAAAAAGTACCCAAATAACAAAATGCATCAACTCACAAATATCAAGATTTAAATGGGATTTTTATTATGTTGAGGAGAAAATTACAATGGGGTGATCTATACACAGACTATGTGTATTGTTACTCATTGTGAAGAACCAAATTACAAATGCCAAGGCTCAAATACACCTTCGCTTGGAGTGAACAGGCACGTTAACTCCTTCATCCAATCAACCTCCAACAGGTTTCCCTCTTCGAGCTTTAATTTCTGCTACTTTTGTTCCCTCTTTCTTCTTGCATCTCCCCTCCCGCGTCCTCTTAACTAGAACACTCATTAATTTTTAATGGGTTGCTTTTGGAAGGCCAACTGTCACAGTTGTTCACTTCACCTTCCCATTGTTCCAAAAGACCAAATAAAATGAAATAAAACAAAATATGTTTATTTACAACATTTAAAAATATTTTCCAAGATCCAATTTGGATCACACCTCCCCATTTGAATGCTTTTGGCCCCCAAAAGTTGGAACATTAAGGAGACAAAAGCATAAGGCCTCCATTTGCCTCTGCATATCCACCATTCCATTGCTACCAACCGTGGTTTTTTTCTTGCTTGTCTTCCCTTTTTTCACTACTAGAGGAGTTGTGCTCTCTCTATCTCTCTTGATGTGCTTTGGCGAGGTATGCCTTGCCACCCTTGACCAAGAAATACTTGTTTTCTCTTTTGTAGAAGGTACCATCTCTATCCCACAAGTAGGGGCTACCCAACATCATCTTGCAGGTGTTCAATGGTGCAACTTCAGATTCTACCTCATCAAGATAGTTGGCACTAATGGAAAACTTGATTTTACATCTTCGAGTGATTCTCATAATAGTTTTCCCTTGCCACCATAATAGTGAACTTGGTTGCACTATATCGTAGGTTTCTAGATCAAGTTCATCAACTAATGTTTCAGAAACCAAATTACATTGAGAACCACAATATCAAACAAGGCATTTACCTTTTGGTTCTTCACTTGAACTTTGATTCAGAATAGTGCATGTTTATCTCCACTCGCCTTTGGTTGCTACAATGTGGTGAAAACTATGGCTTCATCCATATTAGAGGTGCTTTCTATTGCTTCTTCTTTTGTCTCGGTACCTACCTTTGCCTTCCCCTTCGACTTTATCCATTTTGGATGCAATACCGGATGAAGTTTCCAACACTTCTCTTCCATGTGTACATCTACATCACAATGTTTGCAATGTCTATTAGGATCCCTCCTTTTATTGATTGTGCATGTTATCTTCTTGTCTCTTTTATTGTTGGTTTCTTCTTGGCCCATGTGTTGTTGTCTTTTCCTAGAGTCCAACTCAATGTAGATAGCCTTCTTGCTCGCCTCATCTATGCTTTTCACACCATGAAGTTGCAACTATCTTCGGAAATGGATGAAAAATCCCCCAAGGTACTTCATCACCACCCAAGGCTCTTCCAAAGAGATACCAACTTGATGGCTTGCCTCCTAAACTAAGAAGTGTACTCTTGTACTCCTTGTCCTTGTTCTTGCCAAAGGTAATGCCACTTCATGAGTTGTTCCTATTTGGAGCCTATGGGATATAATTGTGACTTGAGTAATGCCTTGAAGTCCTCCCATTTCATCACCATGAGCTTCTTGCCTATCCTTAGTGCATCCACATAACTCTCCCACAACAACAGAGCATGTCCAGTCTGTTAGAAAAGTAGGATCATGGAGCAATAAAATAAAACAAATGCAAAAATAAAACATAGAAGATACACAATACAATAGGGACACAGATATACGTGATTCACGTAGTCTGGACTATGCCCACCAAAGAAAATTCCAGGTCCTTCCTTTAATTATTATCCAGCAAATGAGGGGATACAACCTACAACATACCCGTTGTAACTTCCTCTTCATTCTCTCACAATCTCCTCTCTCATAATACAATATTCACTCGCTCACACAACCGCAATGCAATTCCCTCATACATAAAAAGAGGGTTATCTTCTAGGGAAAAAATACCTAACATAATTTCTACCGTCATATCTGCGACCTGATAATGAATGATACAGATTGACTATGAAATTACAATATTTTACAATCCATTTTTTTTCCCAAAATTTCACTTCAGGGGCACTGTCCTTAAATCCCCCACCAAGGGGGGGGGCGCCAAAATTTATTGCCCCCCCTAGACTCCCCTGGTGAAAGATGTGGGAGGACAAGCCCCCACACACACCCCCATCAGGATATGGGATCCGAACACGACTGAAATAAGACTTCTGAATCAGGAAGATAATCATACTCCACAACCAACAATCTCCCACTTGGAGACTGGTCACAAAAAATCCACTATTGTTGTACCTATTGGACTATGATCCACCTTGGACCTTGAAAATGTCTCATCTTTACCTTCATGCTTGAATACCAACTGAAACTAAGCAGGAACTCTGTTTTTCCCTAGTTACTACCTTTGTTAACATATCTGCAGGATTATGGCTAGTATGTATCTTTTCTAACTTCAATTGTCCATCTTACAAAACAGATCGTATGAAATGGCACCTGAGTTGTATATGCTTAGTATTAGAATGGAAGGTTGAGTTCTTGATGAATGGCACTCTGGCTGTCATGGTACAACTTGTTATTCTCTTGCTTCTTTCCCAATTCCTCCATAAACCTCTGTAACCAAATCATCTCTTTACTAACCTCTCTAGCAACAACATACTTTGCTTTAGTGGTTGAAAGTGCAACAACCTTTTGTAGTTTTGAAATCCAACTTATTGTTGTTCCACCTACAGTAAAAACATACCATGTGGGGCTTGTCCTACTATATTTATCACCTGCCATATATGAATCAATATATCCTTTTAGAATAGTGTTTGAACCTCCAAAACATAATGCATGAATAGTAGTACCTCTCAAATACCTGAGAATCCACTTTATTGTCTCCCAATGTTCTTTACTTGGATTGTTCATATACCTACTCTCAACTCCCACTGCATGTGAAATATCTGGTCTTGAGCACACCATAACATACATCAAGCTACCAATTGTTGATGAATAAGGGACCCTGGACATGTATTCTATTTGCTCATGTGTCTTGGGACACATTTCCTTGGTTAATTTGAAATGGTTGGAAAAATGTGTACTAACTGGTTTTGCTTTATGCATTCTAAACCTCTCCAACACCTTCTCTATGTACTCACCCTGAGACAACATCAATTTGTGATTTTTCATGTTTCTTGTTATTCTCGTACCAAGGATTTTCTTTGCAACACCCAAATCCTCCATCACAGATGAATTAGATAATTTATTTTTGAGAAAATTTATATCATGCATGTTAGACCTTGCAACAAGCATGTCATCTACATACAATAGCAAGATAATATAGCTTCCAATTTCCAGCCTCTTAAAATAAGCACAATGATCATAATGACATCTACTATAACCTTGTTTTGTCATAAACCTGTCAAATTTTAAATACCACTACCTTGGAGCTTGCTTTAGGCCATACAACCTCTTCTTCAACTTGCATACCAAATTCTCCTTTCCTTTGACCTCATACCCTGTGGTTGTTGCATATAAATCTCTTCCTCCAAATACCCATGGAGAAAAGTTATTTTTACATTTAACTGTTCAAGATGTAAATCTTCTACTGCCACAAGACTTAAAATAGTCCTAATTGAATTCATTTTAACAAGAGGATAAAACATTTCATCAAAATCTATACATTGCTTTTGTGCAAACACCTTCACAACAAGTCTAGCCTTGTACCGCCTTTTGCCTCCATCTTATTCCTTCAACCTGTAAACCCATTTATTTTGCAATGCCCTTTTTCCTGCAGGCAACTGAACCAAGTCCCAAGTCTGGTTATTTACCAAGGAATCCATTTCCTCTTTCATGCCTTGCTCCCACTTCTTTTTAGTGTCTACCTGCATTGCCTCTTCATAACTTTTTGGTTCACCAAATTCAATCAACAATAAATAATACAATGAAAGAGAGCATCATTCAGGGGGTCTATTTAACTTGGTAGATCTTCTAACAACACTTGCAGGAGTTTGAGGTGCCTGCTGCTCCTATTTTTGTACATTTTGATTTTCTGGTACCTTTGGAATTTCATTTTCTTTTATTTCATCAAGCATTGTGTATTTTGTGTTTTCTTTTTCTTGTTTCTCTCCCTACAAATGATCTCTATACATGACCTCTCCATTGAATACCACATCTCTACTCCTAATGATTTTATGATTTTCATAATCCCATAAGCGATAACCAAAATCATTATAATTATATCCAATAAAGGCACACTTCTTGGATTTTGCCTCAAGCTTTGTTCTATTTTTTTTTATCAATATGGACAAATGCTTCACTATCGAAAGTATTCATAAATGATTAGTTTACCTTTTTACCTATCCATGCCTCCTATGGAATGCCACCATCAAGGAGCTCAAAGGCCCTCTGTTTATTAAGTAAACAACAATATCTACAACATCTACCTAGAACTGTAAGGGGAACCCAGCATGCAATCTCATACTCCTTGCACGTTCCATGGTTGTCCTGTTCATCCTTTCTGACACACCATTTTCTTGTGGTGTTCCTGGAACTCTCTTCTCTCTATGAATTCCATGGTATGAACAGTAATCATCAAACTCCTTGTTGTAATATTCACCTCCATTGTCTCATCTAAGACACTTCAACCTTTTTCCTATCTCATTCTCAACCAAAGCTTTCCATTTCCTAAAAGTCTCAAAAACATCATATTTTTGTCGAATGCAATAAACCCAAGTTTTTCTAGTTGCATCGTAAATAAAAGTAACATAATAACGAGAGCCACCAAGAGATGATGCCCGAGTTGGTCCCCATACATCTGTATGCACAAGCTCTAATTTTTCACTCTTCTTTTCCTTTCCGATTCTAAAAAATCAGAATCGGACTCTTTTATTTTCCATAAACACAATGCTCACAAAATCCACTTATAAACTTTATTAAAGATCCGACCAACAAATTCCTTTTTGTGGAGTATTTACATCCCCTTTTCACTCATGTCCAAGCCTATGATGCCACAGTGTTGTATCCCTCCTGTAGAAGCTAAAGATAAAAAAGAGTCAATATTACGATTGCATAAATACATTGTGCCTACCTTCTCTCCCTTTTCCATTACTAGTGATCCTTTAGTGACCCTCCACACCTTATCTGTAAATATAAATATACAACTTTCACTTTCCAGCTGTGTTGAGTGCGTTCTTCTCAGATCTGGTATAGGTCTCACCTCTTTAGTAACCATTGGTTTCCATTCTTTTGTTTTATTTACCTTACATTCCAACAAATTGGCATGGTTCATCATCCTTAAATAAAACTTGTCTAAAATCACCTTTAACATAATCTTGGAAATATTTCATGGGGCGTGGAATGAAATGAAACCCCTGAATACTACTGAGATTGGGTATTATCTAAAGAAAGAATCAAAGCATCTTATGTACATCTGTTACATTTGCTTCCTAATTTTTCTCCTACTTCTATGATGCCACAGTGTTGTATCCACTCCTGTAGAAGCTAAAGAGATAGAAGAGTCAACATTACCAGTGCATAAATACAATGTACCTACCTTCTCTCCCTTTTCCATTACTAGTGATCCTTTAGTGACCCTCCACGCCTTATCTCTAAATGTAGATATACAACCTTCATTTTCCAACTGGCATGTTGAAATTAGATTTCTTCTCAGATCTGGTATAGGTCTCACCTCTTTTAGTAACCATTGGTTTCCATTCTTTTGTTTTATTTGTACCTTACCCATTCCAACAAATTGGCATGGTTCATCGTCACCCAAATAAAACTGTATGAAATCACCTTGAACATAATCTTGGAAATATTTCATGGGGCGTGGAATGAAATGAAGCCTCTAAATATACTACCCAAGATTCGGTAATATTATCTAAAGAAAGAATCAAAGCATCTTGTAACACATCACCTGTTACATTTGCTTCCTAATTTTTCTCCTACTTCCCATCTCTTTGTTTCTTTGGAGCTCTGCAGTCTTTCTTGATATGTCCTTTCTTCCCACAATTCCAACACTCTATCTTTCCTAGTCTATATTTGGATATTCCCTTCCTAGAATTCTCGCGGTTCCCTGAGCTCTTTCCTCTTTTATTTTGTCTTCCCCTATTCTCCACGGTCAAGCATTACCTGATGTCTCAACTATGCTTTTAATCCGGATTATTTTCGGAACGAAATGAAAGTAAAGATATTACAATGAAATACTCATGAAAATTGCCAGAAACAGAGAAATACAACAATGCTTGATTTCTATTAATGAAAGAATTGTAAAGAGACTGTAAAAATACAGAGTGCAAGACTCATTAGAATGGTGGCAGCTTTATCTTTGAGAAGATATGTGACGGCTACGCTCATTTGCAAGAAGATGATTACAATGAGACTCTGAAGGCGTTTTTATGACAAACATGAATGCCAAAACCCTAAACATCCAAAAACCTAACCCTAGGAGATGAAACGCCAAAAATCATGTGGGCCCCATTTGGGTAAGCTAGTACATTAACTTCTCGGGGTCATAACTTTTGCATACGATCTCCGGTTTAGGCGCGTGATAGCCCGTTAGAAAGGTTTTTTCGAGAACTATGCATTATGCCATCAAACTTTGACTCAATCTACAATTTGACTATGGCACGCCAAACAAACACTGTTTAGGGCCCCAAAACGGCCTTGGAAGTACAGAAAGATGTGCTGACATGAAAAATTCCAAAATAAGCCAGTTGGATTAGGTGGGTGACCACCAGTCTCCACCTGGAAGATGTGTAGGGCTTCAGACAACCCCAAAAGTGTAGAACCCACAATTACGAAGAAGTACAGAAGAACGTGTTGAACTAAAAACTGACAAGAGGAGCCAGTTGGAATAGGTGGGTGGCCACCAATATCCACCTAGATCAATCCTCTGCCCTTAGGAAGCAATGGTATCCATTGAGTTGAGTGTCTGAGAAACAAGGGAAAGTGTTTTTTCGAGAACTACGCATTATGCCGTCAAACTCTGACTTCGTCTATAGTTTGACTGTGGCACGCCAAAAAAACATTGTTTAGGGCCCCAAAACAGCCCTGGAAGTACAAAAAGTTGTGCTGACATGAAAACTTCTAAAATAAGCCAATTGAATTAGGTGGGCGGCCACCAGTCTCCACATGGAAGATGTGTAGGGCTTCAGACAATCCCATAAGTGTAGAACCCACAATTACGAAGAAGTACAGAAGAACGTGTTGAACTAAAAAATGACAAGAGGAGCCAGTTGGAATAGGTGGGTGGCAACCAATATCCACATGGTTCAATCCTCCCCCCTTAGGAAGCAATGGTATCCATTGCGTTGAGTGTCCGAGGAAGAGGGGAAAGTGTTTTTTTGAGAACTACGCATTATGTCGTCAAACTCTGACTTTGTCTATAGTTTGACTGTGCCACGCCAAAAAACACTTTTTTAGGGCCCCAAAACGGCCCTGGAAGTACAAAAAATATGTGTTGACATGAAAAATTCCAAAATAAGCTAGTTGGATTAGATGGGCGGCCACCAGTATCCACCTGGAAGATGTGTAGGGCTTCAAACAACCCCAAAAGTGTAGAACCCACAATTACGAAGAAGTACAGAAGAACATGTTGAACTAAAAACTAACAAGAGGAGCCAGTTGGAATAGGTGGGTGGCCACCAATATCCACCTGGATCAGCTTTTTCGTCGCATTTACTCACTAAGGATAAGACCAACAACATCATCAAATTTTAGAGTGTTTGAACCAGAGACATAGTTACTTACAACCATGACCATGTCGTTCCAGCTTTCTGGCAATGAACATAAGATTAGAATGGCCCTAACCTCTTCATCAAATTTCACTCCTACAGAACTTAGTTGATTAGTAATTGTATTGAATTCATTTAAATGGTTGAAAACATATTCACTTTCTAACATCTTCATATTAAATAATCACTTCATTAAAAATAACTTGTTGGAAGCCGAGGGTTTTTCATATAGTTTAGCCAATTCCTCCATTAGATACTATGTTGCCTTTTCTTTTGAAATATTGAAATCCATAGATGCTGCCAAGCAAAGTTGTATCATTCCTAGTGCCTTTCTGTCAAGAACCTCCCATTCTTCATCCTTCATACTCGTCGGTTGTTTTGCTTTTCCGCCCAATGGCAGGTAAAATCCTTCTGATATAAATAATCTTCCATATGCATCTTCCATAACTGGTAGTTTTGGCCATTAAATTTCTCGACCCTAAACTTTCCATCTTCCGCCATTGCTCCCACTCGAACAAGGAACCCTCCTTTCCTCCGAGTTACATTTCGCTATGATACTAATTGTTAGAAAAATAGGATCACAGAGCAATAAAATAAAACAAATGCGCAAATAAAACACAAAAGATACAGAATACAATAGAGACACAAATATACGTGGTTCACCCAGTGTGGACTGCGTCCAAAAGAGAAATTGTCAAGTCCTTCCTTTTATTATTATGCAACAAATGAAGGGATACAACCTACACCATACCTACTATAACTTCCTCTTATTTCTCTCACATTCTCCTCTCTCAGAATGCAATATTCACTTGCTCACACAGCCGCAATACATTCCATCTTAGAATTTAACTTAACCATAGACAATAATGTTGCAGCAACCAAGATCACAAGAAGAAACACCATGCACGAGAACACAAGAAGTATAATAGGAAACCCTTCTCAACAAGGGAAGACAACCAAACCAAATCCTTTGCTATATTATTCAAGAGAAAGACCTTCACCACCAATAAGACCTAGCACATAAGAGGGTGCTCAAACCCTAGAAGACTAACGCCAAAAAGAGGTGTGCACTTTTCCCAAGAGGATGTATTTGCTGAAATTTCCAAACACACATGAAAGATATATTCCTCAATGGTGAATTTACCTTTACTTATACTAACCTGAACCTGTCAACAGAAGTGTCTATTGGCACAACAGGGCCAACCTCACTAGCTTATAATATAATTAATATTATCCAGATTAATTATCTTTTACATTAATTACCAATCACATTAAGGTGGGGCCGACTTGTACCCTTTACATTACAATTAGGGTTACAGGCAAGTCTGACTCTTGAACAATATAACAAGGGATCTAATACACCCACTAGTTCTCATCCACTAGGGGCACATCCATAGGGATGTACATATATCTGGCTCACTACATTACACAGAAGAACCAGTTCTTCACAGGTTCACCTGTGCTCGTCCACAGGCATGTCCACTCAACATATCTTCTTTCCCACTGCATCACACAAGAGATTCATCTGGAGTTTCTCATCAACTATGTTGCTCAGAGGAGGCTAATACATCATCTTCATTTATGTTCTCATGACGATGCACCCAACACTTTTGGATTTCACACGTTCACCTTGTGGTCAGCCACAGGCACGTCCAACTCAACAGATCACCTTTCCCACTGGATAATCATCTGGAGTTCTTCTCAACTCTTTGAATGGAGGAGGTCATCTCTACGTTCCAGCTCTGTCTCAGATAGGAACCGCACACCCTCTTCAGGGGATTTCTCTCAGGTTTGTAAGCTGGAGAATATCTCACACGGCTGCAATGATCCACATCTCACAGGTTTGTAAGTTGGAGAATGTCTCACATAGTTGCAATCATCAACACAAATTGACTACGAAATTACAATATTTTACAAGGCAATTTTCCCCAAAATTTCACTTCAGGGGCGCTACCCCCAAATCCCCTGCCTCCTTGGACCCCCCTGGCGAGATATGTGGGGGGTCAATCCCCCCCACACCCCCCCCCGTTAGAAAATGGGATCCAAACATAGTTAAAACAAGTCTTAAGAATTAGGAAGATAATCAGGCTCCACAACCAACACGATCATCTTCAAACGGGCAAAGGAGATTTGTTGTGTTCCTTGGATTTGATAAAGACCAAAGTAAACTTTCAATTGTTTCAACCAACTATCAAAGGCTTCAACTAGTTTGTCCATTAAACATGGATATTTCTAGCTTCGCTTCAACTTTGAAAGGAACACTAGAAGATGAAGAGTTGAGTAGGGGATTCCTTTGGCATAACCCTACTATTCTTCTCATAGGCGACAATGACATTTGTTGTTGCAATAGGTTGTTGCACAACCGTTTCTCCTTGAGCTGCAAGTGTAAGAAACTCCTCTTTACCCTTGACCTTGACTCTCTAAAATTTCTTCTTGGTTGTTTGGTTCCTGGGATGGAGTTTTGGGTGAAGGCTCCAACATTTGGCCTCCCAATGTCCAGACAATCTGCAATACTAGCAACAATTCATGCATGGGCTACTTGGCCTTATAGAGTGCCAACAATTGCTAGCCTTATGACGCCTTTTCTTGCAACATAAACAAACTAATCCGTACCTTTTTGGTCTTTGATGATGCTTGATAATTTGGTTGCTTAGTCCCCTAAGAATTGGAGCAAATCTAGATGGCAGAATTCCACGAAAATAAGCAGTCTTCTAACTCACTCAAGTATGGCTTGGCCTTTCTATTTTCTATCCTATGTGCATGAGCACTCCCTCGGTGCCTTCTTTGATCACATCAATCCCTCAACTCCTTCACATGCTTCCAACTTCTTCTACTCGATGTGCCTCCAATACCATGTGAGATTTTACACACATAAGCATGGACATGAATATACACATAAGAATGACAAAGAGTGGATTGATTCATTCATTAGGTGATGCAATGTCTCATTACATAGTAGGAGAGAGGAGTACATTATGTAACTCCCAAATACCTAACTATTAACCACTTCATTAATGACTACATTAAATGCCCCATTATTACATCACTTTATTAGTGAGCATTTATTATTCACCTTAGTCCTAAGTTCTAAATATGACCATTATCTCCATCATATATCAAGAATAAGCCATTTATGACCAAAGTCAGTTTAGAGAATTCATAAAAATCTTTGTATTCGGTATACCCATTGAGTTCCACTACAAAATCTAGAGTATAAAAGATTTACTAAATATTTTATAAGATTTAGTGCATGCCCCTTGGGTTGTAATAACACTAATCCTAAAGTAAGAGAGACTTTTCGAGTCTCCTACAATATTGGCATTATGTGTCAATATTCTAGGGGATATATCATAGAGTTAATAGTTTTTGGTGTCACTGCTAAGGAACGAAATCCATTTTCTTGTGATCAACAATTTCAACTACAATTTTTTTGTTGAGAACAATTTGTAACAACATATTTGAAGGCCTCACCTAGAGAATACACCAAGGGATGAAGACTAGTTCTCCGAAAATTCGACGAGGAAAATTTATGGTGATAAACTAGATAGCCTCTCATGGAGACTCCTTCCTTAATATTACCCAGATGCCAGGAAAAGTTTGGTAGAAAGTATGCCCAATTTGTTTTTTCTATAATTCTTGGGTTCCACATGCACTTCCACAACAACATCATAAGTTCTTCCCAAGGTTCCAAGGAAATCATGCTATATAGCCAAAAATAATCTTAATGCTTACATCAAATTGTAAATGATTGTGATGTTAATAATAATGATATCTTAGAGATGTTACCCATTGAGACATTGGAGTACAAAGCAAGAGATTAATGTGAGAATCTACCCTTGAGAGGAATCGAAGAATCGAATCATTGGATGCATGAAAATGAGTTTTCAAAGACAAATGGAGTAAGGTAATGCATATTTATAACAAGGCATGAGATCGTTGGGGACATTCTTTCATAATTTTACTCCACACATAAGGAGGAGGAAGAACATCATGAAGAACCTCGATTTTTTTTATGATGATATGGGCCTTGATGTTGATCCCATATATAGTGTTGATCTAGAATATTATGAAGAAGCAAGTGAGAATGATGTAGGGCCCAAATGATCATAGATCCATTAAAGCAATGTTTCTAGAATTGCATGTAATGATTAAGCATTAGCTATGGAGGAATCATTGTTTATGCATGAAGCAAAGGGAGATGTCATGATGCCTTCTTTACAAATTGATTATGATTTAAAATTAGTCATGTGCACGGAATTTTTTTTCAAGAACACTTGACATTCATTAGTGAGATAATGTTGACTCAAAAGGATCAACTTTCAAATTCCCTTTGCATAGTCATTAGTCACAAGACTAGGCATGTAGACCATCCTTCTTTATTGGGAATCCAATAGACGTGGAGAACTTGCTTTCTAAAATATCAATGCAATATGAAGGATAAATTTAAATGAATGAAGATACAACCAACAAGCAAGTTGCAATACTTTCTTATGTTACAAGATATTTAACATGTGATGTTGATTTGCAAGATATTTGGCATGTGATGTTGATTTTCATAGAAACAATATTGGTCCTACCATGCCATGAGCTTCACAATCTTGATGAGTATATACCTCCTATCGATATTCTTCCTTATCAACTTAAGCATGAGAATTATGAAAATAAGAAAATCCATGTGCCATACAATCTTGATGAGTATGTACCTCCTACCTATATTCTTCCTTTTCATCTTAAGCATGCAAATTATGGAAAAGAAGAAATCAATGGGGGAGTTGTACAAGCAACACTAACTAGTGAAAAAAAGCATGGTGATTGGATAGGGATATCTCTTTTACCATGGATGCCTTCATGTGATATTATTTGTTGTAATTGCCTAGAGATTGGGATTGCATATATTTTGTGGATGGATATTGTTTTAAAGATCAACTTCATGCAACTTTGGAACTTTGTGTTCTCCATCCATGTGTCAAGTATGTGTATGGTCTTTGTGTTTTTTGTTACACCCAGCCACATTTTGGCTTGTCCTTGTAGCTAAGATTGGGAAGAAACTCCACATGTTTCATAGATTACATGAATGATTGTATTACAAATATAATTATAATTGATTAGTTGTATTGCAAATATAATTATAATTGATTGGTTGTATGTGTATTTAGTTGGGGTATGTATGTAGATATTGTAATAAGTTCAATGAGGTGTATATTTTGTTTATTCATGAATGGATATGTCTTTTATATACCAACTTCATGCAACTTTGGAACTTGTCTAGTCCTAGGTGTTCATCACCCAATTCATTATGATATATTTATTTACCTATTTTAAAAAACACACTAGTTTATTTTTAAACAACAATAGGTGATTTTGCATTAGAAATGGTTATGACATAACTAGTTGGCATTGTAAAATAAGTACAGAGAAAGTAGGCTTTTACCTATAACCAAAATTTTAAGTATAGATTCCAAAAAAAACCTCTAACATAATGGTCAAAGTACTAAAAACACTAATATGACAAGTATATTGTTGTACACACTAACCTGGAATGAACAAAAATTTGCATACATGCTAGATTAACAAAAAAATTAAAATGTTAGCCCATAGAGGACCCATTTAGCACCTATAATTCTTTAGCTAAGTTGTTCTTTTTCCTTTCCATTCTTGGATGGGTTGCATGAAGTGTTTTTGTTGGTGCTATTTCCAGGTTTGTTTCCTCTTTGACAACTCGAAACTCAAACAAGATCGCTTCACTAGTTAGAGGTGAAGAAGTGTGCAAAGTGCCCTCCATGGGCACGTGCAAAAAACTAGCTATATTGTCAACCTTGGTAGTCATCGATTCTAGCTGTGTTTCCATGGAGAAATATCTAATCTTTTGTATGCATGTAGTCCAACATGCCTTTGTCCATCTCTCACATAGATCAGAGATGCACTGTGGTCTTAACCACGTGCCTCTTTCGCTCCCGTGTCTCGAACTTCAGGTTTTCCTCTCACGTTTGATGTCAATTACTCCATTGCAAAGTTACTTTGGTCACTTCTTATTGAGTCTAAACTAGATCGTTCTCATATATTTTCATTTTTCATATGAGTTCCACCAACTCACACATAAGACATATATCTTTTCCACATCAAGCCATTGCAACAACCAGACAGTGTGGCAAACCTCCCCACCACACTGAGGCTCACTCTTCCTCACATCAACATTGAAGCAATGCAACTTGGAATGACCACAAAACCAAAATGATCCTACACAACACTGCAAACCTACTTGCCAAATTCAATAAATTCCCCTCCATCGTCACTATGGTGCATGCAAATGGGGCCAAAGGAGGTGGCCATAATGCCCCATCCTGTCAACCTTGGAAATACAACCACATGCCCATCGTGATAATATCTCATTAAAGGCTCAAA
Organism: Picea sitchensis; assembly: GCA_010110895.2. NCBI lineage: Eukaryota > Viridiplantae > Streptophyta > Pinopsida > Pinales > Pinaceae > Picea > Picea sitchensis. The sequence continues at coordinate 58,289 of SNQJ01S0012421.1, forward strand.
TAATTCATAGGAGGACCATGGAAGTTGATGCCTCCACTTTCAACCAAAGTCAACCTTCTACTAGATGTGTTCCAAGGTTGACAAGATGATTTGCCTCTTCATTGTGTGATCTAAAAATGAAGAAGACTTGAAATACTTGAAATTATTGCAATGTAAATGTTATGTGTTTAAAGAAAATGGATCAATTTTGCAACACATAAATTAAGGGATTACTTATGCAAAATACACATAGACAACAGCATAATCAATGAACATAAGCACATAAACACAACAATTGATAAAGGAGTTCACCCCTCTCTTGGGCTACATCTCCTGGTCTAGCTTCCAATGGATCATTATTATTAATTGCTCAAAAGTGCTCAAAAACATGTCTTACAATGCTCAAACTGACCAACCGACTGCTCCAATGGCTTCAGAGCATCCAACAACCCCTAGCTGGGCTTTTTCGACACCTCAATCGGTCGAAAAATGAAGAAGTTAGGCCTCCTGGAAGTCCCCCCTTCAAGCTTGTTGTCTCTACATCTACAAATTGCACCCTTGTCAAATGAACCTGGCACACACGCAATAAATAGCGTAAAAACCCAGCACTGGGTGCAACTGCGCCAACGATGCAAACTGTAGGACGATTATGGGTGCGCCAGCCCCTAACCGCCTAGCACCTGGGCACATAGGGGTCCATACGACCGCACGCAATGGCAAAAAGGGCCAAACGGTTGCAACCGTGCCAACACTACTAACTCCCCGCGCTCTGGTTGTGGGAATATGGCATATTACATAGAACCACGGGCTTTGTTTAAAAACCCCGCGCGCACCAACTGACGGGCTATACAATATGTGGTATGGTCATATATATAATCAAATGACCATGGGTCGGGGCTAAGCCCCGACCCGACCCCCCGCTAACGGTTACAAACTTTGAATTCAAATACAATAGAACTCATATATATTACAAGGCACAACATGTAACCCATTGGTCGGTCGGATTTTGTGAAAGCTATGCGGTGGGGAGGTCCGGGGGTTGAACCCCACGGACTCCAACATAATTTTACATAACAATCAAAAGCCAATAAAGGGGTGCCACGTGGCACCCAATCACTTGCCCAAACAGTGCCACGTGTCGACTTCCCATTCGACCAACTGTCATCCAATAAATAACTACCACGTCACCACATGTACGTTCGTACGACTCTGCCACGTCAACCTGTACGGACTGTACAGTCAACATCATTTTTTTTGCCTGTTTGACTTTATGAACAGATTGCAATATCTCTCGCTCCTGACGTCCGTTTGAGACGAAACGAGTTGCGTTGGGTTTGCAACGACGAGGCCTACGTTCTTGTCCGGTTTGAAGCGATTTCGAGCACTTTGAATTTTTGAGCAAAATTTGATCCCCTGATCACACCTCCCCATTGGGAAGCT
>SNQJ01S0012421.1:68086-85007 GCA_010110895.2 Picea sitchensis
ACAAATTTTGTTTATAACAAATAAAGAAAATTTCATTTTAAAAAATTAAGTTTTACATTTTATCAAAGTTAAACTATATTTGAAAAAAAGTTTTTCTTATTTTTATAATAAATAAAATATGAATATGAATATTTATATCAACATTTACAAATTTTGTTTGTGACCAATAAAGAAAAATTCATTTTAAAATAATTAAGTTTTACTCTCTATCAACAACTAAACTATATTTAGAAAAACGTTTTCCTTATTTTTATAATAAATAAAATATGAATATAAATCTTGATATAAATATTTACAAATTTTATTTATAACAAATAAAGAAAAATTCATTTTAAAATAATTAAGTTTTACTCCCTATCAATAGCTAAACTATATTTGGAAAAACGTTTTCTTTATTTTTATAATAAATAAAATACAAATAATATATTTTTTCCTTTGAAACTATATTAAAGATAAAATATCTTTGAAACTATATTAAAGATAAAATATCTTATTAATGCATAGTTATATCAATATGATTATATAAGAAATCATTACCAATTTCACAATGATGATTATGAGTTTCGATATTATAATCAATTTGTCTTGTGAGATAATGAGCATGGATGTTACAAATTTCACAAACATATAGATTTCACATTGTAGAATGGTGATCATAAATATATTTGTATTTAAATAAAAAAATGTTAAACAAATTAATATATTTTTACCATTTTAAAAAAAATTTGTTAAATAAATTAATATATTTTTACCATTTTTGGGATTATATTAAGGACAAAATATTTTATTAATGTTTATTTAATTAATTTAGGTTGTAGGAGCAATCCACCATGGACTTTATACACTTAGAGTAGAAGTTACACTTTTCACAAGGATAGATGTTATACATTTCAAGTTGTAGATTGGAGATAAAAAGAGTATGCTCATTTATTAATTTGTTGGATATGTGTTAAACAAATTTAATATACTTTTACCATTAACACTAAGGTATATTAAGAATATCCTGGATGGGGTGCCACCTGGTTGGTGTCAGCAAACACCTGGAAGGGAGCGATTAGGGGAGTTATTAACCCTGACTGCCAGCCCACAACTCATAACCACCACATGGCTCACACCCCGCAGACAGTAATGGTAGTGCGCTTGGACAACCAGACACGATTAATGGTCCCTCACACAAGCCAGACCATGCGTACCAGGCCTAGGGAGGCTGTCAATTCGGCTCTAATGGCTAGTCCTCCCGTCAATTCGCAGAGTACTAAGTGGCCAATTGCCCTGGTGCACTCATCCTTTCCCCCTCCGCTCTCGCTCATGCTTCTCAGCTCCTCTGAGTGTCTTTCCACTATCTCCCTCTGTGTTTTTCTCTCAGGTGAACTTTTGCCTTACCCTCCCATCACCCCACTCCTTCGCTCCGTCGCCCTCTGCGACTACGTTGGCTTCATTGCTCCATTGCTCTCTCTGGCGAGCTTTCACCATTCCCTCGACCCCCACAAGAGTCTTCTCTGCAATTTCACCGATGCCTCTCCGCTCTCGGTCCTTTTGAGCTATCCCAAACATTTTCTAACCGCCTCTCTACCCTCAGCCCCAGGCCTCTACATTTTCCCCATCATGCCCAGTGAACGGGGGAAGTCTAAGAGAGGTGCACGGTACCATATCGCCCTCTCTAGGCGTGACAGACTTCCCCCCTCCCAATTGGCTATCATTGCTTGTTTCTCTAGCCCAAGGCATAACATCCAGGGACCGTCGACGTCACCTCCGTCCTCCCCACACTCCTTCCATAGCAATAGCCTGGCTAAGGAGGAAGCACCACCACTAAGAGAGCACATTCCTTTGGCCACTAGTCTTTTGGCCCCTCCAAAAGACCTGTGTTATGGCGACGACAATTGCATGGTGGAGGAGGAAATCCCCCTGAGCTGGCAGGTGGAGGAGAACATGGTGGTCACCAACGAGGATAAGGAAGAGGAGCGACCTCAACTCTGTGCAAATCTCCTCACGAAGGAGCACCTCCAACTTATCTTTGAAATTCGGCAAAAACAAGATGATCAGATGCACTCACAACGCATCCTCGACCAAAGACTAGACATTATGTTTGATGCACTAGCGGACGCTCCTGCACAGACTCAATGCCCAACGGTTCACCCCTATGTATAATATCCATGGCCGTCTAAGCTCGCCAGTGGAGTAAATTCTCTAGGTTTCTATTCTTTGTTTGCTCTCGTTGCAAGCTTAAGTTTTTGGATTATTCCAGTACCAGACTAGATGGTCATAGAGGCCACTCACATACTGTCCATACAATTTTGTTCATGCAACTAGGATGTATAATTTTGTTTAGTCGATTTTGTTCAAATAGTTTCAGTTCATACGGTGATGTTTCAAACTTTGAACCTCTAATGGCCACCTGTTCTGGTTTCCCTTATGTGGTAGAATGGGTGGCTAACACTTCACAATGTATGGATAACAACTATTATTAATACAAGGACCTTCTTTTTATTTAAAAAAAAGGTATATTAAGAATAAATTATCTTATTAATGTTAATTGAAATCAATTTAATTTGCTAAAGACATCAAGGCCAATTTTAGTATAAAAATTATGAACAAAAATATTACAATCAATCAATTTAATTTGTACCAAAGACTATAATAATTTTATCTATGAAAATCATTTCCTTGTCAGCAAACCAAACTAGTAAATTTGATTTAGCAAAGTGAAGAAAAGTGTACAACATTCAGTGGATTGTTGGCCTGCTGCTAGGGAAACCAAACCAACAATAGTATAGCAAACTATTTGTCCATATAGTTTGTGCTAAGTTATGAAATAAAACCAAAATTCTACATCTAGAGAAGCAGTGAGAGTATCTAGCTTTCCTGATACATTGATTCCACCTAGTGAAGTAAAAGTAGCCTAAAAAGTTCAAAAATTCTAACATTCAAAGGACTAGTTAGGAGAGAGGCCACCTGCCCTCTCTTGGCGAGTCTAGTCCTGAGGCCTGGGGGAGTTGACTCGTTGGTCTTCCTCATGACGGTCTTGGATCTCTGTGTGAGCCTGAATATCCTCGAGTTGTTGTCGAACCTCAACTAGCTGCTCCATAATTTCTTCCTTGTCCTCTTGGTTGTCCAGCAGAATCTTGCCCCATAATGTTTTAATATACATGTATAAATCGATTGTTTTCAAAAAATTTGTATCCCTTGCCCGTGAGCTGCCCATGTCAGGAACCCAGTTGCCAATCTTTGCATCAACTTCCCAATCATTCATTGGCTACCTCTTGAGCTAATTGTTACACTCTTGGACTGGCAGGCTCAGGGCTTACATTACTATAGGACAAGGGGTTGGGGGGGCCTCCGCGCCCCCAACGATAACCCCTTGAATACCCACGAGTTGGCGACATCACTATTCACTGAACGATGTACACATGAGCAATTCACATTGGAGGATCCCATTTTTGCTGAGAGGCCGCACAATCCTTCAACACAGAGTTGTTTGGAATATCATCGTCCTATGCATTTATATTACGAACAAAAATCACGATCACAACCCAACTTGAAACCATGATACCTGCGGGTTGAACAGTTCGATTGTTGGTATAATGCCGCCTCGTGCTATGATTGTCCATCAGAGCTGAGTAATGGGGAGTAATGTCACTCGAATGTTTATCAATGCCATTGTACCCAGACATATGACCGAGTACTTGCCAACACAAGGAGCGATGCCTCACACAAACTAAACTTCATGTCCATTAACCTCGTAAGTGTTGTCTGCTAGGTGGGGGAACTCCAAGCTGCCAACAAACCTATCCTAGACGTTTCTTGAAGGGTTGTATCTGTAATCACCTTGCTTCCCTGTCACCCCATCCAAAATTTCGCTATGAAAATCATAAACATAAACATTGCAATCAATTTAATTTAAAATAAAATTATAATCAAATTTATTAACATAAATATTATGCATATCACATTATAAAATAAAAATCATAACATACCTCCACTTAAATTAATTTGATTCTCAAACATATATTATATCCCTTTAATCAAAGATCATTTTTGCAACATGCTTTTAAATTTGAACCATCGTGACTCCCCCATCCTAACCATTAACAATCATATCTCCCGAGTCCCGAGTCCCCAATTTTGATTATTACACAGAATCATCATATTTGCCCGACCGTGAGAGATCAAATTCCAACTGTCCAGTCCTTCCCAGTATAAATTTCTAACTGTGACTCGAAATTTGTGTGTCTTGTGGTTACTTTTGCAAGCCTCATAAAATAGACCTCAAAATAAATATCGAACAGCTTTTGTCAGTGGAGTTTATAGTTGGGTGATAAGTTCCCAGGCTCTCCTCAACTGTTCATTCCTTGGATCGTATATTACAGGCAGTAGCATGGACCAGGACTGCGGGAGCCTAGGCTGCAGTGAAAACTCTGCCTCTAGTGCTATACAGTACTGTGCTTAGTTTTTGCCTAATGTGCCCTTTTCTGATTCTCCGGAATGAATCAATGAATAAATGCATTACCCTCTGACTGAATGAATGCAAATTGCCTTTTGGAATTTTGGAATTGAAGTCCTTGGGCTTTGGACTTTCTCCTCTGCACCACTTGTCCTTTGCACGATTTTCATGTGAAAACCCATTCCATGTACTATCTCTGCAATAACCCCAACGATATTCTATAAATATATGCAACTTGGAGGAACCCCTGACGTCCACAGGACTTTTGGGTCTCGCCTGTACCTTCAAACACTTTAGATTTTTACGAGATTTTTAAGGCGATTTTTAATATACCCATTCTCCCCCGCCCACCCGGCCCGCTGTATCGTACCAATTATTTCTGTTCTTGATTTCAAGTTGTGCGGTACGGTGCAGCGTTTGAATTGAATTATGGGCGACTAGCCTTGGTGTTCTAACGCGCTCCCGTATTCAGAAGGCAGAAGAAGACGCGCAGGCAGGCGGAGAATTGCGAGGATGCCTTGCAATCCGATCATAAATCCGAGCAGACGAACATGGGAAGGCGGAGGCGGTGACTCGAATTTGATTTCGAATAATTTGAATTCGATTTCTCTAGTTCAGCGAAGAGCAGAGATTGGGAATAGAGCCTCCCCTTCCTTTTTATCGGAGCAGCAAGAGGATCCACCTTCAAACCATTCGATCCCCACCACCAAGTTGACTCGCAGTTTAACTTCTTCCACTCGTACAGAAAGGCTTGTACGAGAGAGGCAGCTAAGAAAAAACAGCAATAGCAGTAGTACTAGTACGAATAGCAATAACAATAGTAGTGGATTGGAGGACGACGGGGATGATGGAGAGAATGGGCACATGGAAAGAGGGGATGGATCGCCCAGAAGGGACGAAGAGGAAGGGTACTCTGATAGCCCCCCCGGGGCCACGAACTCTAGAGTACGCCAGGATGGAAGGCCCTTCAAGCAGAGGCTGCTGGTTGTCGCGAACAGACTGCCGGTGTCCGCTACCAGGAAGGGAGAGGACTCCTGGTCATTAGAGATAAGCGCCGGAGGCCTGGTCAGTGCTCTTCTCGGTAAAATTCTTCCTTCAAAACTCCTAACCCATCTGAGCTCTTAGATCTTTTACCAGTTTTCTTTTGTCTTTCTCGAGTTTTAATGTTTCAGGGTCTGCTATACTTCTATAATAATTGGACGTTAGGGAATGAGTTAGCTGGTTATAGGTTAAGACATTCAGATAGACATGCCATCCATTTGGTTTGGACGTTAGGGAATGAGTTTGTAGTTACAGCAGATAGTCATGCCATCCATATGGTTAGGGAATGAGTTAACTAGTTACAACATTGAGACAGATAGTCATACCTTCCACATGGTTTGGACGATCCCTTGACACTGGATCGTCCCAAACCATATCTCTTGTCAGTCACATTGCCCATTTTTGCCCTCCATATGGTTTGGACGTTAGGGAATGAGTTAGCTAGCTACGACATTAAGACATACATTCATGCCATCCATATGGTTAGGGAATGAATTAGCGAGTTACAACATTAAGAAGATAGTCATGCCATCCATATGGTTTGGACAATCCACTGGCATTGCATACTCTAGTCAGGTATCTTTTGCTAGTCACATTTCCCATGTATAAACTAATTTGACTTCCAAACCCATTTAGTCTCTTAGATCTTCTACCATTGGGGGCGAAGATAGTCATGCCATCCAGATGGTTTGGACGATCCATTGGCATTGCATACTCTATTCAGGTATCTTTTGCTAGTCACATTGCCCATGTATATACTATAAACTAATTTGACTTCCAAACCCATTTAGTCTCTTAGATCTTCTACCACCAGTCTTCAGTTGTCTTTCTTGAGTTTTAATGCTTCATGGCTGGTTCTACTTTTATGATAATTGGTCATTAGGGAATGAGTTAGCAAGTTACAGCATTAAGACAGATAGCCATGCGATCGATATGATTTGGACATTAGATATTGAGTTAGCTAGTTACAGCATTACGACAGATAGTAATGCCATCCATAGGGTTTGGAAGATCCATTGACATTGCATATTTTACTCATGTATCTTTTTCCAGTCACTTTGCCCATTTTTTCTTACCAGTGGACATTATTATATAAATGAGATTAAATTAATAAAACCAAACAATTATCTTTACATTTTATCTACTCATGTACCTATTTTTTACAGTCTCATTACCCATTTTTGGTTACCAGTCGAGATTAATGTGTAAACTAAATTGACTTCCAAACCCATTTAGTCTCTTGGATCTTTTACCAGTATTCTTTTGTCTTTCTCGAGTTTTAATTCTTCATGGCTTGTTCTCCTTTTATGATAATTGGAATTTTTCATGTCTGGTTCTACTTTTATGATAATTGAATGTTAGGAAATGAGTTAGTGAGTTACAGCATTAAGACAGACAGCTATGCGATCCACATGTTGGATGTAAGGGAAATAGTTAGAGAGTTACAGCATTAAGACAGATAGTCATTCCATCCCTATGGTTTGGACGATCCATTGACATTGTGACTCAGATTCATATATTTTTGCCACTCACACTGGCCATTTTTGGTTACCAGTGTACAATAATGTATAAACTAAATTGATTTCCAAACCCATTTAGGCTCTTAGATCGTTTACTAGTCTTCTTTTGTCTTTCTCGAGTTTTAATACTTCATGGCTGGTTCTACTTTTATGATAATTGGAAGTTAGGGAACGAGTTAACGAGTTACAGCATTAAGACATATAGCCATTCCATCCATATGGATTGAATGTTAGGCAATGGGTTAGCGAGTTTCAGCATTAAGACAGGTAGCCATGCCATCCATATGGATCGAATGTTAGGGAAATGAGTTAGTGAGTAACAGCATTAAAACCAGTAGTCCTGGTAATCACGATTCATACCATCCATTGGTCTGGACGATCCATTGACATTGCATTCTCTCTCTCTTTCTATATATATATATTTTATTTATTTATTTATTTATTTTTGTCTCTGTGCAAAATACATCTCATATTTACAAAAAACTGTACAAAAGGGATATTATTATATAAATTCGACTAAATTAAAAAATCCAAACAAATATCTTTACATTAGATCTATCCATGTACCTTTTTTATCTGTCGCTTAGATCTTTTACCAGTCTTCCTCTGTCTTTTTTCTTTCTTGAATTTTAATGTTTTATGGCTGGTTCTACTTCTATGAAAATTATATGTTAGGGAATGAGTTAGCAAGTTACAACATTAAGGTGTCTAGATAGCCATGGCATCCATATGGTTTGTTGCTGGTTTGCATGTTTTAACTGGACCATTTGTTTATCCCAATCTCCAGTGTGTGTTTGCTTTGTCATGATCCATTGACATTGCACACTCTATTCATACATCTTTGCCAGTCACATTGCCCATTTTTACAAAAAGACATTTACAAAAAACTGTACAAAAACGGATATTATTATATAAATTAGACTAAATTAAAAAATCCAAAGAAATATCTTTCCATTAGATCTATCCATGCACCTTTTTTATCAGTAGCTCAGGTCTTTTAACAGTCTTCGGTCTTTTTTCTTTCTCGAGTTTTAATGTTTCATGGCTGGTTCTACTTCTACAAAAATTAGACGTTAGGGAATGAGTTAGCGAGTTACAGCATTAAGACATCTAGATAGCCATCCCATCCATATGGTTTGTTGCTGGTTTGCATGTTTTAATGGGACCATTTGTTTATCCCAACCTCCAGTGTGTGTTTGCTTTGTGATGATCCATTGACATTGCACACTCTATTCATACATCTTTTGCCATTCACATTGCCCATTTTTTCCCACTAACAGACATTATTATATAAATTAGTTTAAATTTAAAAATCCAAACTAATATCTTTACATCAGATATATTCATGTACCTTTTTTTCAGTCCCATTGCCCATTTTTGGTTACCAGTGGACATAATGAATAAAACAAATTGACTTAAAAAATTAAAAAGAAAAAGCTCCAGAGGCCTAGTCAGTGCCCTTCTCGGTGAAATTCTTCATTCAAACTCCAAACCGATTTAGGCTCTCAGATATTTTACCAGTCTTCTCCTGTCTTTTGTCTTTCTTAAGTTTTAATGCTTCATGGCTGGTTCTACTTCTATGATAATTGGACGTTAGGGATCGAGTTAGCAAGTTAGAGTATTAAGACATCTAGATAGCCATGCCATCCGTATGGTTTATTGCTGGTTTGCACATTTTAATGGGACCATTTGTTTGTCCCAACCTCTACTGTGTGTGTGCTTTGTGACGATCCATTGATATTGCACACTCTATTCATACAACTTTTGCCAGTCACATTACCCATTTTTTCCCACCAGTGGACATTATTATATATATAATATTAGATTAAATTAAAAAATCTAAACAAATATCTTTACTTTAGATATATTCATGTACCTTTTTTTTTCCAGTCCCATTGGCCATTTTTGGTTACCAGTTGACATTAATGCATACACTAATTTGACTTATGAAATAAAATAATAAGCTCCAGAGGCCTAATCATTGCCCTTCTCAGTAAAATTCTTGTTACAAACTCCAAACCCATTTAAACTTTCACATCTTTTACCAGTCCTCTGTCTTCTGTCTTTCTCAAGTTTTGATGCTTCATGACTGGTTCTACTTGTATGATAATAGGATGTTAGGGAATGAGTTAGCGAGTTACAACATTAAGACATCTAGATAGCCATGCCATCCATATGGTTTGGTTGCTGGTTTGCGTGTTTGAATGGGATCATTAGCTTATCCCAATTTCCACTGTGTTTTCTTTGTCTGAAATGGATGGACGATCCATTGACATTGCATAGGATATTCATATATCTTTTGCCAGTCATATTGCCCATTTTTGCCGTTGAGTGGATATAATGATATAAATTAGATTAAATTAAAAAAATCCAAACAGATATCTTACGTCAGATCTATTCATGTACCTTTTTTTCCCAGTCCCGTTGCCCTTTTTTGGTTACCAGTGGACATTATTGTATAAACTAAATTGACTTTAGAAATAAAAAATATTTGTTTACAATTATCTCTGGATCTTGTGATCCATTGACATTGTATACTCTATTCATATATCTTTTACCAGTCACGTTGCCCATTTTTGCACACCAGTGGACATCATTATTATATAAACTAGATTAAATTGTAAAAACAAATATCTTTACATTAGATCTATTCATGTACCCCTTTTTTCTCAGCCCCATTGCCCATCTTTGGTTAGCAGCGGACATTATTGTATAAACTAAAGTGACTTAAGAAATCAAAATAACATGTCTACAATTAACTCTGGATAATGTGTTGGGCTGTTGATTTCTGTGAACTGGGCTTGTGATGAAGATGCTTTTTGTGTTGTTTATTTATTTGTGTTTTGTTTGAACTCTCAGGTCTGAAGCAGTTCGAGGCCAAGTGGATTGGATGGGCTGGTGTGAATGTACCAGACAAGCCCGGACAGGCTGCACTAACCAAGGCTCTTGCTGAAAAGGTAGATAAGTATTAAAATCAGAGCTGCATTGCCCCCCCTCCGTTGATTTTATCTATAAATGGCATATATGCAATGTAGTTCTTAACCTAAGAATCTCTTCATTCAGGGCCACCTACTGCCAGACAACTTAGTTAGAACTTAGATAAGATGGAATTTAAGAGTGAATTGATTCTGGATGGCCTTTTCAATTATATGAGATAACCACAACTCATGCCATATTTTTTTGAATAAGGTGTTAATCAAATATCCAAATTTTGAAGGTCCCGAGATCAATGATGATAAAATCATAATGACAAATTCAATCATACAACTATTACTAGATCAATGATGATAAAATCATAATGACAAACATTGAAACACACAAGAAATTCGAACCATAAGCTGCAGTTTTCTCATTAAGTCATCAAAATCAAAATGTGTTACATAGACACTGACTCCTGAGTCATTTCTACAGCCTATAGGCTACTATAGGTGGGAATGCCAATGGAAAATACAAAATAGGGTAGATACTAGAACCGTAGATGGAAGAATCCCATAGCACGAGACTGTTAGTAGTCATCCATGTCATCATCATCAAAATCAGCTTCACCGTCATTGCTTTCTCCTCCATCCTCCGACTCCTCTACATCCAATCTAGTTTGTGGATCTACTGCTATGGAGGATGACCCCTTAAGAGGAATATCAATCTCAAGAGTGATCGGCTCTAGCACTGGGTCATTAAGATCCATGTTGGCCAATGCCAACTCAACACTGCTATCCAAACCCATATCATCAGGAAACACATCCCACATCCTTGTCTTTCCCTTCAACCATTCCTCCCTCTGCCTGTAAATAAGATGGAGGTTGGTGTGCACATACACCATTGTCTCTGCCTTGGATTGCTCATGCCTGCTCTTCTTCAAATTGTACAAATTCCCATATGTGCTCCAATTCCTCTCACAACAAGAGGATGAAGTAACCTGAGAGAGGATCCTCATGGCTAACCGTTGTAGAAGAGGGCATGCTGCCCCATGAGTTGCCCACCAAGCATAGGGCTGCTTAGTCCCCTTTGACAATGAAACTAGGGGGTTGCTCCATATAGATTTCTTCTTTAAGATCTCCATTTAAGAATGCACTTTTCACATCCATCTGATATATGGGCCATGAATTTTGTGCTGTAAATGCAAAGACAATTCTAACTATAGTCATACGTGCCACTGAAGCAAATGTTTCTTCACAGCCCCCCTGTCTTCGAGCACATCATAACTAGCAAATCTCCCAGTTCCAGTGGAAAACTCTACGAAGCCCCCTTCCACCTCATCAAGGGTTGCTCTATCCTGATATATCCGTCTAAATGCTTCCTTTCTCCCATGTGAAAGCTCACAATCCATGCTAGGAGGGAATTTGCATGAAGTTTGACCACTGAGCCTATTACCCCCCCATGCCTAGGGGTAACTAGAGGAGATCATGTCTCGAGGCTTGCAATGGGGAACACGATCTACACCATGATGATGATGATCAACATGTCAATAGATGACAGCCCAACAACCCCCCTTATTTGCCTCTTAGCACAGATCAACCAAGGTTCATCACATTCATGCAACCTAGGGTATGGGGCATGGTAAGCCAACGTCACCATGAGGTATGGTTAGTCCTTTTTCATGCAAGATGTTGTTCTTAATTTATTGGGCATGTGGATGAGGATCATTGGTTGAAGTTGTATAGTGGATCACTTGCTTGAGAAATTGTCTTTGTTGCCTTGTTTCACCTTGGTGGTCAACTTCTATGCACTAGTCCCGTGTTGTCACCGCCTAGGGGAAAGGGGTAATACTGGGGGGCCCTCCCAAGGGTAACTTTCTGCTCCTGACCATACTTAACACTTTCCATCATGAAGCCTTTCACATATCCTAAACTTCGTCCATGGCCCATGCTCTCATGAGAAAGGGGTCGACGGCCCAAAGGTAGATTGTAATTGCTATAAAAGAATAAGAAAATGATGCTAAAAAGAAAGTGAACATAGCAAAGAAGGACCACCAAAAGCCGGTCCAACTTGAGCTCTACTCATTTAGTGCTCGCCCTGGTCTTAAAAAAGTAATGCTAAAGCTTGGAAACCTATAAAAGGGGACCCACAAATTTGCAAATTATAAATGAAAGCATGGACTAGAAAAAGGCAAAAAGGGGTTTGGAAAAAGGTGGCACGCAAATATTGGGTAACTCAAGAGCAAGCACACCCTCAACAAAAGCACTCATAGAGATGGATACCATGAACCATGAAGGAAGCCTAAACCATAACATCTTCACACTTACTCTTGATGGGTTTTTACATTCCCTTGTCACTCTTGAGACCTATCCCTCTACCTGGGTTATTTGTTTCCTGTCTAGGTAGCACACCTAATAGGGTTGGATGAAGGCCCTCCCATACTTAAACTTGGTAACTCTCACAGGGTCTTGGGATTGTGTGATACTTGAAGGGTATACTGGGGTGAATTGTTTACATGGCTTGTGTCTTAGGTAACAACTCACTTTGCATGACTTAAGGACTAACGTGCCTTATGAACATTGGTTTACTTTGTCTTATATTCTGCTTTGTTTTGAATGGCCTCGACATGGTTCTTTGAGGGACATCTTGGGTTGTGCTCGGGATGTTGTGCCTTATTGCAGGACTTTGGCATGTGTGATGGAGAGCAATGAGTCATTTAGTGACTCAACACCCTTAGATAATGGCTCTCATATCCTTGGAACCTTGGATGATGGAAGGATGGGCTTGGTTTTGAGTAGTTTTGGTCAGATTTCCACACACATGGGTTGAAAGCCCATAAGATGGGCAGAGCACCCCGGAGCTTTTGTGCTCAGAGGATGGAGGACGTTGCCTTTGGAGGCACCTTGACATCACTTGGGGATGAGATCGCACTCCTCTTGCAGTTGGACGTGGCCTTTAGAGGCCTATGACATCACCATCTAGCCCTTGACGTCACCATTTGGACTAGGGTTTGAGGGATGGTGCGGTTCTGGATGATTTGCATGGCTTGGGGGTGAGGAGGTACCTCCCTTCACACTCATTCACCCTTGGAGCATGCCGGTAGGCCTTTGGAGGCCCAACGTTTTCATTTGGAGGCAAGACGTCACCACCTCGAGCTTGATGTCGCACATTTGGAGCATGATGTTACCCTTCTAGGGTTTTATGATGCATTTTTGTATTTTGGCATTTATCTTAGAGACAAATTAAGGGGTCGACCCCACTTAAATTATGTTGTTGAAAAATTGTTTTAGGGTTGCCTCATATAAAAAGGCAAACCCTCATTTCATTTTGGGATCATCACTTCTCACCTTTGTGAGAGTAAGTTATGAAATTTTCGCCCTAAGTGCTTCCTCCTCTCACAAGGTGATTTTTGTTGAAATTTGTGAAGGAATCCTTGTTAGGGTTAGACTCCTAAAGCCCTAAAGTGCTAGCACTTTAGGATTTAGCCCTAGACCTTTGATTTTGACCTAGTTGAAGCTACAAGAAGGGAGAAAAGGTTTCTAGGGCCAAACGTGCTTGCACCCTAGAAATCCTTCTCCTCAAGATTTAAATCCTAAGGCCCCAATGTCCTAGCACCATAGGATTTGAATCCTACCTCTTGGTTTCAAGTAGGCCATCATCCAAGTTTAGTTGCATTTGCTGCTATTATAAGACTCTATAACCCTTAATGGCACTGATTTTAAAGCTCTCTTATGGTGATTGATAAACAAATACTCTCTTTCAACTCCCTTAAGCTCTCTACTAACTTTACTRACACTRGCATTTGAAAACTTGCTAATAAAATTGCTACTGTTACAAAAGTTTGCTACAACCACCTGATAACACTCTAATTTGTTGCATACACTCATTCATTGGTGGCCTAACTCATTCAGAAAGTGCATCTAACAATTGGATATTATTCTATTGTATTTGTGCTAACTTTTTATAGTCAATTGTTGCATTTTTGAAGCTTGATTATTGTTGCAGTTGTAAATTACTTATTGCAGTCGTATCATTACTTACTGTTGCAAATTTCTAACATCCATTGTAATTTGCATTGTCTAGTGTCTCAAAGAGGTATTAATTGCATGTTTGAGTTTGGAAATCATTACATATATGCTATAAAGTGTTCTTTTTCCGGGCAGGTACTCAAACAACTTCGTATCTCTTCCAATACCTTGACCTAGACAATACCTTGACCTAGAATTTTCTTTAGGTGATCAAGAGAGGGGGCGGTAGGCTTGGCTACTATACTTGCTACTTTGATCCCTTGAGGTCACCAGGGAAGCCTCCCTTGTGGTGGACCTCTTCCATCACTAAAACAAGGGAATTGTTAGTTTCTATAGCTCAGAAGGTGTCTCATCATGGGCCTAAGTGTCCTAGGCATGCTGATGGACACATTAAACTACCCAAATCAACCTATTAATCTTTTGCTTAAGTCTATCTTAGGAATTCAACAAAAAATCAGTTTTGAGTGGTTTGTGGGGCCCAGTCTAGTGGGGCGCACCACCTTAGTGTTGAATGGGGTCTAGCCAAGGGAGGCGCCTCAATCTGAGCCATTGAGGGCTGATTTGGGCACACATCTCAAGGTAGAAAGGTGGCTGTTAGAAACATAAATTGAGGGGTTGAGGGTGAGAGGGACAAACATTTCTCATTTGTGAGATTGAGCAAGTGAGCTGAAGGAGGGCGCTTGACTGAGGCATTGTTGGCTGAGGAAGAGGGCAAGAGCAGAGTTGAGAGAGGGGCGCTTTGGCTAGGTCGAATCTACAGGGAAGAGCAGGGCCATACAACAAGGACACATCAACAAGAAAGGAGGTTGTACAACAACAAGGAAGAGGGCCAATTCTGGCCATACTACATCAACAGAAGAGGGTTGAAAATCAGAGGTTGTACAAGTCGATTTTCTAACCAGAAGAGGGCCAAGGAGGAGGGTTGTACATGCTGTACTGTACAGGGCCGTACATGCCGTACTTTGTTGGGCCGTACAACCTCATCTTGGCTGGGTTGTATTGCTGGATAGTGAGCTGATTTCTGTTGTAATTTCTCATTCCTTTGAAGCCAATAAAGCCCCTTCTTTTCTGGTTTTCCCCACACTGGGGTTTCTAGGGTATTTTTGGTGCTGTTCATTTTTATGTGCTTGGTTTTTGTTAGCTTCCGTTGTGTATTGTTGGTTAAATAACTCAGTTGTAGGTTATTTGCATAATTTTTGAATTTATATCAACAAGTATACTTTTTGGGTTAAAGTAAATTATTGGCATTAATTTCATGAGCTGAGTTATCGGAAACTAACATGGTATCAGAGCTCAACCTTTGAGTAAAAAAGGAGCCAAGTTATTTGCTGTGCAGACCAGGGTGTGAATCAACAAGGGGACGTGTTACCAGAAAGTGTGTGGAGTTAGAGCAACTAACTTAAATGGCAAGTGCAGGCTTGAGGTTTGAAGACAGGTTGGAGGGTGCCTCAAACTTTAGTCCATGGAGGGAGCGAATGGTTTTGTTGTTGGAGGAGAATGGATTGTGGTAGTTTGTTGAAGGAAAAGATTACTTCCAGCTGATCCAACACAACAAGTATCCCATCTCAAGAAGGATGTGAAGACAAGGAGGATTATTGTTGATGGAGTCAAGGACCACATCATTCCTCATTTGTCTAGCAAGAAGACAACTAAGGATATGTGGGAGGCCTTAGTGAAATTGTACCAGTGTGATAATTAGAGCAGGAAGATTTTGCTCAGAGATAAGCTGAGAAGCACGAAGATGGCCAAGGGAGAGTCAGTGGTTACTTACCTCACCAAGTTCACTCAGATCAGAGATGAACTGGCAACTGTTGGGGAGGCCGTGGACGAGACAGAGCTGGTGAGGACAGCCTTGAATGGCTTCACCAAGCAGTGGGAAGTGTTTGTTTGGGGAGTGGTGGCTTGAGAGAAACTCCCTAATTGGGAGAGGTTGTGGGATGACTTCACCCAGGAGGAGTTGCCGAGTTGATGCCTCTCAGGCTAGCTAGCCAAAGAGTGAAGAGGAGGAGAATGTGGCTCTTCATGTGAAGAAGAGAAATGGAGGAGGTTCCAAGGACACGAGCAAAGTGAAATGATTTGCATGTCACAAGGTTGGCCACTATGCAAGCTAGTGTCCCAAGAAGAAGGAGGCACATGTATCAACATCAACATCTCTACTAAGGTAGATGAGTTTGCGGAGAAATTCGAGGAGGAATTTTCTCTGGTCTCTTTTCTTTCGAGCAACAACAAATTTGCAGAGTTGGAGGACATTGGGGCATGGATTGTGGACAGTGGATCATCTCGCCATATGACGAGAATGAGGTTGGTGTTCTTTAGTGTTTCAGAGACGGGCTTAGACTCGCATGTGAGATGTGGGGCTAGCACAATGCATGCAGTGAAGGGGGTTGGATGTGTCAGATTCCAGCTAGATTTAGGTGGTTCTTTGGAGGTGGCCGAGGTATTGTTTGTTCCAGAGATGAAGGTTAATTTGCTCTCTGTATCAACTCTGGAGGATATCGGGTATGCAGTTATGTTCGAGGATGGACAAGAACTCATACATTTAGAGGGAACGACCTTGGATGTAGCAGTGAGGTTTGGCATCAGGGAGGGTATGATGTACAGGGTGCTGGGACAACCTGTAGTTGGGTTCAAGGGGATCTTGTATTAGAGATTAGTGTCAGAGACCGAGTCTAGTGGACGAGTGGCTTCGTCCAAGACTGCCAAGTCTGTCGGTTGGTATGGCATGACATTGATGAATGAGGAGATCAAATCATAGTGCAGCAGAGGTAGCACGGGGGTCTTCCAGTTCAGAGGGAGCAACTACAGTGGCAACGACATATTTGATGGGGTCAGAGATT
Organism: Picea sitchensis; assembly: GCA_010110895.2. Lineage (NCBI taxonomy): Eukaryota > Viridiplantae > Streptophyta > Pinopsida > Pinales > Pinaceae > Picea > Picea sitchensis. The sequence continues at coordinate 84,870 of SNQJ01S0012421.1, forward strand.
GATCCAAGTGGAGACACCTTCCTCTCTAAGAGGGAGTGTTAGTTTCTATAGCTCAGAAGGTGTCTCAACATGGGCCTAAGTGTTTTAGGCATGCTGATGGGCACATTAAACTACCCAGATAAACCTATTTATCTTTTG
>SNQJ01S0012422.1:0-29196 GCA_010110895.2 Picea sitchensis
TCTGAAATTTATTTCTGTTAAGTTTTTTTTATATGCTGAAACACCGCTGTGAGTATATGCTGAAACACAGTGCTGAGTCATATGTTGAAACACCGCTGTGAGTATATGCTGAAACACAGTGCTGAGTCATATGCTGAAACACCACTGTAACATATGCTGAAACACAGTGCTAAGTCATATGTTGAAACACCGCTGTAACATATGTTGAAACACAGTGTTGTAACATATGCTGAAACACAGTGCTGTAACATATGCTGAAACACAATGCTGAGTCATATGATGAAACACCGCTATGAGTATATGCTGAAACACAGGGTTGTAACATATGCTGAAACAGTGCTGAAACTGAGTTTGGCATTTAAATTTGGCTGAAAAATCAGCGAGACTGAAACTGGGTTGGGGTTTTGAAAAATTAACATTCTTCGTATTAATCAACAACTTCTCCTACTGTAGATTCCTCATCACAATAGCCAAATGCTTCAGATGTTCAGCCTCTGATTTACTGTAAATCAGTATGTCGTCCAGATATACGATGACGAACTTTCCAATGAATTCCCTCAGGACTTCATTCATCAACCTCATAAAGGTACTTGGTGCATTCGTCAAACCAAACGACACGACTAGCCATTCATACAAACCTTCGTTTGTCTTGAATGTTGTCTTCCACTCATCGCCTTCTCTCATGTGAATCTGGTGGTATCGGCTCTTCAGATCAATCTTAGAAAAATACTTTGCCCCTCTCAAGCAATCCATCAGATCATCCATCCTCGGTAATGGAAACCTGTACCTGATGGTTATCTTTTTTATCGCTCTTGAGTTGGTACACATCCTCCAACCTCCGTCTTTCTTCGGACTGAGCACTGTTGGAACAACACATGGACTCAAGATTTCCCTGACCAATCCTTTGTCCAACAACTCCTGGACCTACTTTTTGACCTCTTCATTTTCTTGCGGCATCAATCTGTACACAACTTTGTTCGGCAAACTGGCTCCTGGTATGAGGTCTATATGATGACTCACACTCCTCATCGGTGGCAACGAATGAGGTAATTCATCCACTATGATATCAATGAACTCTCCCAACAGTTATTGAATCTCATCTGATAAATCATCCACTCTTGTGCTAGTCAGAACAATCCTCGGTTTCCTGACCACAAAGAATTGTGGATCTTCCTTCTTCTCCATCTCGGTAAGAAGTTCCTTCCCGCTCATGAGAAGTATTGTGTTGCTTACTTCCAGCTTCACCTCCTTATCCTTTATCGGAAGCAACCTGTATGTTTCCCCATCCTTTTCCAAAGTATATGTTTTCATTCTCCCATCATGAACCACATTTCTGTCATATTGCCATGGTCTACCCAACAATAAGTGACATACATCCATGGGAATAACATCACATAAGACTTTATCATTATATCCACCTATCTTGAATTCAACTAAACACTGTTTAGTGACACTCACCTGATGTCCCTTCTGTAGCCATGAAACTTTGTATGGAATCGGGTGATCAGTTGTCTCCAGCTCTAACTTCTCTACCATCTTGGTCGAAACGAGATTATTTGTGCTACCACTGTCAACAATAAGCTTGCATACCCAGTCCTTGGTTTTGCAAGCTATTATGAATAGTCTGGTCCTCTGAACTGAGTCCTCCACCTCCTTTCTGGGTGTTAAGATAACTTTATGCATCATCAGTGACCTTCCACCTTCTGTGTATTCAGTCTCAACATCACGCCTCTGCGCTTCAGTGATGTGAGCTTCTCCACTATCCTTCTTCTTCTCTGGACACTCAAATGACCTGTGCCCATTCTTTCCACATGTGAAGCATGTGATTACTCCACCTCTTCCTCTTCCCCTACCTCTGGTACGAGGAAAAGTATTTTTGTTAGCATAATCTCCTCTCTGTTCTGTATGTTGTCCTCTCTGTGAGGTTCCACCACTCTCAGCTTTACCCTGAGGTTTCTTCCATTCCTCCTTGGACTTCTGGTATTTCTCCTGGGCAACTGCCTTGCCTCTGGGCTGACTTCTGCCTCGCCCTCACTGACCTTGCTTACGGCTCAACTTTTCCTCAGCTTTCAAAGCCATCTAATAAGCATCCTCCACCATCCTGATGGTAACCATGCTTAATTCGTCGTGAATGTCGTATCTCAGACCATTCAGATATCTGACAACCTTTTCGTCATCGCTCTCCCGATGACCTGCTCTGACGTTCAGTCGATAGAATTCCTCAATGTACTCTTTCACTGTCATCAGCTTCTGTCTCAGGTTCTGCATCCTCCTGAACAGTGTGATTTGATAGTCCCTTGGGATGAACTTTGCCTTCATCTTTTCAATCATTCGATCCCAGCTTTTGATCTTTGCTTTCCTTTGTAGCGTCTTTCAGCTTGTAGCTCATCCCACCATAATGCTGCATGTACCTTCAAGTGTGTGACAGCATGTCTGACCTTCCTATCCTCTTCGATATCCTCATAATCGAAGTAGGTGTCAAGAGCTCAGATCCAATCTAGTAGCTCTTCTGCATCCAGATTCCCCTCATAGACTGGAATGTCCATTTTCGCCCTTGCCCCCATTCTGGCAATAGCTTTAATCAATCGCTCAGTTGATGCATCTTCAGCTACAACTTCCTCCTCGCGTTCAGCCTCAACTTCACCTTCGGAGTCACTTAGATCTCCAGCACTGGTTGTGCATCTCTGCGCTACCTCCATATCTTCTAATCTCGCTCGGAGATCACGCATCTGTCTTTCCATTTCTGGATTTCCTATCGGCCTGCCTCTTCTTCTCACCTCCCTGTCCTCTGGATCAAGTGATTGTCTTTCTCTTCTGGGTGGCATGATGAATCCTCTTCTTTGCTACAGAAAGCAAAGATATATTCCCCCTATGATACCACTTGATCGCTACGTGGCCCCTTCACTACCTGCATGTCATAAGGTCCACGCGCTCTCACAGGATCTTCTTTCTCTCGGCCCGAAGAACCCCAAAGTTCGTCTATTTCCCTATCGGGAAATCTGCACCCACAATTCTCTTCGGCTGCGACCCTCCCTTCTTTGTTTTTGGAGGATCGGAACTTGCGGCTTCACAAGTTCGCTATCAATCACTGGGCTCTCGAATCCCCGAGACCCAATGGCCAGTCAAATCGTAGTCTTTTCCCCTGTCCTCTATCGGGACTTCGCTCTATCGCAACTTTTCTGCTCGCGATACCAAGCCCTTTACTTTATCGACTCCCGACTCGCGATATGCCGAAACTCCTATACGATCCTATCGCGCTTTCGCTACTCGCAACCTCGCGTCTTCGCGACTTGGAGTACCCAATAATTGGGCTCTCACCTTGCGAACTTCCGCGTTCACGAGATCTCTCGATCTCTGATACTTGTCCTCCACTTACTCCTACGATCCCACACGCTACTCTTTGGTTGTCGAGATATCGCGTCTCGCAAGATCGCAATTCTTGTTGCGAACTTTTGGAACTTCACCTTGTGAGTCCCTGATACACGATACGCACATAGATCCAATGATCCTTGTGACTCGGATCGACGGATCTGCCCCTTCTGAGCTTTCAACCCCTTCCAGCACTTACGCTGTAACTACCTCGCACCTCTGGAAGATCTGACGGTCCTCGAAAATTCGTGAGATCTCCTCTCTGGATTTCGTCCGTTCGTTCTTCCGTAAGAAAATGGAGAAATGAAGAAGTGTTCCTCCACGAAGACTTGTTCAATTGCTCTTCAACCTACGACGTTTTCCTTGAGCTTTCAACAATAGCTTCCCCTGCGCTTATCCTTTGATGAGTTCGAAGGCCTACTCCTCCTGAGCTGCCTTACGATCTTCAATCCTTAGAAAGAACTTTGCATGCACTCCTTGCGAAAAATCTTCAACCTTGTCTAAGTGTAGAAGTCTTTCGACCCTGCGCACTCCTGCAGCAGCAGTCTTTCAAAGATTTTCTCAGGTTCGCAACCTTGAGGCTTTTCCCTTGGCCTGCGCACTCCTTGCACGACACTGTGCCTAACTGCACCTTCCTGGGATGAATGAGAACAAAATTTAACTCCAATTGAGCCCTTTTGTCAACGCACTCCTTGCGGACAATTCAACTGCACTCCTTGCAGGAATCCTCTGGCTCAATTAGAGAAACAATTGAAACTCATTCGCTCAACCTCTCAGACTTCAATTCAACCATGAAATCACATACACAGCATATAAAAGAAAATGTATGACAGGAAGCAAATATTCGTGAGCGTAACATCAATACACAGAGAATAGACACATAACCATGGATTTGAATCAAAGATTTATTCTATTAATTCAATATCTGTACATGAGTATTCTTTACACAGCTCTCTGCTTACTCTTCTCTTCTTGCTCCCGTTTCGATTATTTTTTCAATAATACAATGAGGGTGTCTATATCCATTTTCCCTCTTGGACTCTAAACTATCAAATCTAGAATTAAATATTCTATCTACTTTACATTAACTATCTTAAATGCCTTATCTACCAAAGGACAAGAGCTATCCGCTCAAGGTCCATTACAATAAACAAGTGCGCCATCATAAATGGCTTCATTTAAAGACTTGCGCAACAACCCCAAAGTGTTTTCAAAATTTGTGTTGGCTTGTCCAACTGTCTTTCTGCTTCCGCGCTGGCTCACTTGATGAGTTGGTGATGCTCCTGCATCACCACCCAGGTTCGATTCCTTATAAGTGACATGTGATTCCCTTAATGGGTCTATAATATACTCTTGTTGTTGAGTATATTTCTCCTGTTGTTGAGCAATCGATATCTCACCAATCCTGGCCTCCCCGTGTTCTCTCACGGATATCTGGGGGGGGAGGGGTTCCATGGACGTAGTGATTTGTTGGTCTTCGGTGTTGTGAATCACATAAAAAAAAGAGATATAATGTATTAGACATGAGAAAATACAATGTGGTGATTTTCGTATGATGTATGGGTTGCACTACAACTCCATACAAACATATTGAGCTCCTTGTTATCATTTGTTGCTATCATTCCTTGTTAATATTGCATTCGATTATTACTCATAGTCTTCTTCCCTTTTTTCGACACATTTGGAGATAACACACCATGATTTAGAATATGAGTAGGATATGAGATCACACTTCCATGGACATTAACACTTGCGTTCAAATCATAATAATTCCCTATGCTTCCTTAGATTGTCATCCCCTATGGGAAATACAATGTCCAAGTTATAAATGAGATCTATTTAGAAGAGAACCATTGTAAGCTTGTAATATTACATTTTTTATCATTCAATGGCCTTCAATCCATTACTTCCCTATTTTAACTTTCTTTCAAGGTATGTTTTTTTGCATTTTCACCTCCCAATGTTCGATTGAGATACATGGTATCAATTTTTTATTATTTGTGAATAGATGGAACTACCTTCCCCTATATAGAGAATCTATGGTAGATATAGGTACAAAATAAGTATCTGAACCAATATAAGAAGGGCGTAGAGCATAGGAATCATGATAGGGAGAAGACACAATGGTAGTTTCTATGGATCATAAACTTATTATTGATATCTTTGAAATCATATGCATGGACATGAATAAAGTCTCTGAGAGTTTGTATTATGAATAAAGTATTCATTATTTGAGATATATAATTTCTAAGAGAAGGAATTGTGGCAGATCTAAAGAAGATAAAATTAATTATGGAATGGTTGGTTCCTACTAACAAAAATGAAATATGTAGCTATATGGGTTTGGGATCATATTATAGAAGGTTTATAGAAGGTTTTTTGAATATTGAAAACCCTATTACTAAATTACAAAAGAAGAATATGAAATTTGTGTGGATGGAGAGATGTGAGGAAGCATTTCAAAAACATAAAGAACTATTGACAATGACTCATATATTAAAGGTACCAGATATGGATAAATTTTATTTTATATGTATGGATGCTTTGAAATAAGGATTCAGTGGAGTATTGTTTATCTAAAAGATAGTTTTAAGGTCTTTAAGATAACATCATGAGGATAATTCCTCCTACATTTTTATAGAGGTGTTACTCCTATTTCTTGATATATGGAATACTATTCTTCTGAACATAGAAGTATGCAATAGAAAACCTTAACAAATATTCCAACAAAACTTTTATATAAATATGTACATATTATTATATATATATGTTCAAACTCTTATATAATGGTGTACAAACTCTTATATACATATGTAGTTATCAAGAACCTCATCTCAATCAAGGAGAAGAAATAAATATGTGTGGAGATTTGTATCTACATGGCTTGGAGTCTTATTTCAACATATATTTTGTCTTCCTTTAAAAATAATGTGAACCCAAAATCCACTATGACATTGCAAGATGAAAGAAAAGTAGAAATGACAAGTCTTTAAAGAATTTAATATGATCATCTCATTTAAAGTAAAAAATGATTTTGATAGAAAAAGATTTGAAATATTGTGCTTTATACTCAAAGTCTAATAAATCACTAATGTAATGCCATTAATAGTTATTTATGGGAGAAATTAATAATAGTATATGAAATCTAAGAAGCTTAATAATGTATGAAACAAGAGGGTTGAAACAACATTAACAAGATCTTAATGAAAATTAGATAAATTGAATTAAATGCATTTCCCTTTTTACAAGAAAGGATTTTTCTCCTCTCGACTTGAAATATCAAGAAAAAATGCGTTTAATAATTAGACGAAGAGATGATCAGACTCAGATGATCATGTTTCCAAACATACATCGAACACCTTATGTAAATAATCAAGAAGAAAGAAAGATGAGGAAGAAATTTACGTAGGTCAATTCACAAAATCTTAGAGAGGAAAAAATATGCTTCTTTTGAACTCTCCACTACCACAAAAAATCCTGACAGCCAACAAAAACTAACCTATTGAATTCCTTTCACTTCTTCTTTTATAATATTATTGGAGCTTATGTAGGGTTAGAGTTAGGGATTTTTTTGTTTTTAAAGATATTACACACTCACCTAGTATTTATTTTCCTAGTTTGACTAGTCTATGTGGAGGGCTCCCCTCATCAGATATTTTTTCCATTAAATGAGAATATTCTACCCTAGATGAGGGAGAAAAATACTCTTTAGTCTTGAGTTATTTACACCTCATTTAGACTAGTGGATTGGATTCTTGCATGATAGCCTCGCTATTATCACCAAGTGTTGTATGCATACCTCGATATCATCACCATGAGGGCACACTTACCATGCGATCATTCCCACACATGTGCATGCATGATTATCTCCTCACTCCACTTGTGATTAGTTAGTTAACTCATGACTTCATGGCCAATTAACTAGGACTAGGTGGCACTTCAATCCAGAGTATGTCTCTGAGTGTCTAGATCTCTTTAGATCACTACTATGGAAAATTAGTTTACTCATATCAAGTATATGATGTGTATTTTTAGTATTATCTCATTAGTGAATACAATTCTTTCTCTCAATCTTGTCTCTCTTTCTCTTTTGTCTCTAACAAGATTTATCTGATTTCTCTACTAGCTAGATTCTATGTAATAAACTTCTAGGAAACTTCACATGGTATCAGATCTTTGTTCCTAGGATAAAGTGCATAATCATTTTATTTGAAGTTAAAATAAGAATATGTAGTAAAAAATAATGGAGTACTCACTTGAAATTTTTCTCACGCCACATAACTACTTCGAGTGTAAGATAAAAATTATGCATCAACTAAGATGTAGAGGCTTGTACAAAATTACAATGCCTATATACATGGAGCCAACTTTAGCTATGGATAATAACATGTATCTCAACCACATGGATCAGATATATAGAGTTATTTTTATGTCTATGCCCTCCAAGTTTATGTTTCCCATTGAATCTTGTACCACACCATATGATATTTGGAAAATGTTGGAGGATTTCGTTGGAAAATAGGACGAAGCTAGAGACGACATGCTCGAGGTAGAACATGATTCCTTAGACCTAAGGAGATTTGATAACATCCGTAAAAAATCAGTTGATCCTTTCTATTTTGGAAAATATTGCTCTGGAGTATGTTTTGTTATTCTTAAATTTCCATACAATGAGATTCACTTCAGGAGCTTCATGTAAAATTCCTACATTGGATCAATTTATTGAGTCCCTAATGCATGAGAAAGATACGGTCATAAAAATGGGGATAATCAATGGGCCCAATGTGCATGCACTTTCTTTTCATGAGTGTAGCATCACATGAAATATGAATACCAAGAAAAAATTAAAAGGAAAGGCGTATTTTGAACACAATAAGGAAGTCAATCCTAAACCCTTTGATGATTCCTCTGACTCCAAAGGTGGAAAGGGAAAGAGAGGGAAGTCTAAAACAAGTTGTTGCAAATGCAACTATCATCCTGAATCAACATGCATGAAGAAATGAGTTGATCTCATGGAAAAAGTACTTCATATGAGAAACCTTGGGGAACACATTCATGAGGATACCAATAAGAAACCAGGAGAACAATTGTGATATAAGAGAGGTAATTCTCATGCTTTAATTTATATTCATTGTTGCCTCTCTATGCATTAATCATGGATTCATGTGCATACTATCATATGGAAGCCACAACAATTTTTTTATCTTCTATTACTACATGCATGGTTCCTCCTATCCTCATTGGGGATGATACCCCAATGGAGGTCATTGGACAAGGGAGGGTAGAGTTCCAACATGGAAGTTTTGAGAATATATTATATATTCCAAAAATCTCTAGGAATCTACTATCTTTTAATAAGATAATGCATTCTGGCATAGCAAAATGGGTGGATTTCACACCTTATTATATAACCATATATGCCATGCATGATAACTCAAAGATTGTTGTCAGTGAGTTAAATCATTGGTCTCATTTGTATAAATTCAGTAAGTTTATTGTGAAATTTTATTTTTCTTTACCACTGATGCATGTTGATTATGATAGCAGATTATGGGATAATATATTTGGTCATATAAACTTCAAATACATGAAAAAACTTATCTAACATGGAATGGTCACAAGCTTTCCCAACATACACTTTTCCAAAGTAATTTTTCAAGAATGCATTGTTGGAAAAAATCCCCAAGAGAAGTTTGAGAAATGGAAGGCTTGTAGGGTGTCCTTCCCCTTGGATCTCATACACAATAATCTAATGGGTCCCTTTATGAATATTTCCAGAAGAAAGGAGAGGTATGAGATTACATTTATTTATGATTTCTCACGATACACATTGTTGTATTTTCTCAGGAATAAGTCTAAAGTTTTTGAGAATATTAAAGACTTCCAAGCTCATGAAGAGACTCAGTCCAAGAGGAATATCAAAATCTTCCAGATAGGTAATGAAGAGGAATATCAAAATCTTCATGATATTTTTTCAAAGTTCAATATATAACTACGGGATACAATACCTTACACTCTGTATCAGAGTGGAGTAGTCGAGAGGAAGAATAGTTCATGTAAAGAGATGGTCAGTTGTATGTTGCATGAAAGGTCCTTACCTTTCAAGATTTGGGTTGTGGAACTTAACTATGCTAAATACATTAAAAAATATATATCCTCATATATCTATCAAGTACATGACTCCCTTTGAGGCATGAAGTGACAAAAAACCATAAATCACCTGCTTCCAAATATTTGGATCACGCATGTGGGCTCACATACCCTCTAAAAAGAGGAAATTATTAGATCCATAGAGTAATGCATGCATATTCATGGGATATTCTGATGGTTTCAAGGGTTACTGGTTGATTTATTCCTCAACAAAAAATATCCTTATTGAGTGAAGTGTTCGATTTAACGAAAGTCCCTTGCATGCACCATTAGAGCCACATGTAGAGGACTCGACACATACACTTGCATCAGACGTTAGCGGCAATGAATCTACTCATTTAGATCATAATTTAAATATTATATACAAATATGATTCATAAGATGATGAGCATGTAGAAGATGAGAAACAATATATGTGAAAGTGGGAACAAACCACGCTACAAGAAGCATGTCACCTTGTGGGGGATATAGCAAATCAAAGGAGGGTGAGGTTGTAGTTTGAGTATCCTCCTCATGCACCACATATACTGAACCAATGATTCACATGCATTACTACATGTTCTAGATTCTAACCCATAGACCTATGTATAGGTTGAAGGGAATTCCTTCTCTGAAGTCACTATATAGGAGGAGTACAACTCTCTCCTAGAGAACCAAACTTGGGATCTTGTTATTCTTTGTTCAGACAAGAACCTTGTCAGATCCAGATGGGTATATAGGACGAAGAAGATAGAAGATGAAGATGTGAGTAGGTACAAGGAAATATTGGTTTCAAAAGGTTTTCAACATATCCATGGTATAGATTATGATGAGACCTTTTCTCTTGTAATAAATATGGACTCAATCAAATGATCACTTTCCATTGAAACAACCAGGGGATGGGAAGTTCATCACTTGGACAAGAATAATTCATTCTCTCATGAGTATCTCTTAATGTATATTTACATGGAGAAACCTCATGGGTTCATACATAACTCGTTCTTAGTATACATATTGAAAAATTCACTCTATGGCCTCAAGCAGGCGCCCAGACCATGGTATCACAAGATGAATGTTTATTTTCTTTCTCAACATTATGTTATATGTAAATTAGGTCCAAACATATACATTATAGGAACCTAAGACTCCTTCTTGATCCGTGTTTTATATGTTGATGATCAACTAATCATAGGAAGTTTTGAATCATCAATTTTTATAGTCAAATAAATTTTGCATGATAGGTTATCTATGAAGAACATGGGTCCACAACACTTTTTCCTTATTCTCGAGATCAGTCAGGATTCTTCAGGAATCAAGCTATATTAGATTAATTATGCTAGGTATATCTTGGTTAGATTAACCATGACCGACTGTAAGTTGGAAACCACACCCTTTATGTTTGGGGTATCTTGAGGATGGCATGGATACACCAATGGTGGACAATGCCTTGTATTGACAACTTGTGGGGAGAATTTTGTATCTCATCCAAACCTTACTAGATCTCTCATATGCAGTAGGGGAATTTTCCAGGTACATGCAGGAGACAAATGAGCTACACTGGAAGGTTTCCAAGAACATCCTCAAATATGTTCAGGGAACCACTAGTTATGGGATACCCTATGCATCAAGTTGTGCATTTGATCTCATGGGATTCATATAATCTAAAAGGGTTGGCGATATCACAAATTGCAAGTCCACTTCTGAGTATGTGATTATTTTTGGTTCCAGTCCCATATATTGGTCAAGCAAAAATAAAAAAACAATAACTTTATCCCTAGAAGAGGTTGCGTACATAGGAGTGATCAAAGTCACTATTTAAGAAATTTGTCTTCAAAACTTCCTCATTGACCTTGGCATTCAGTTCCACCGTTCAAATGTCATTTTGTGTGATAACCATTGTACTCTCAAGTTTTACAAAGACTCAATGCAACAAAAATGGATGAAACATGTCAAGATCCATATGCATTACATTAGTGAGATGGTACATGAAAACATAATTGATTTGCAATACTATCCATTTTTTTAACAAACGAAAAACATATTCACCAAGAAATTTACTAAGAAGAAGTTCCACTTACAACACGATCATATTGGAGTGAAGGACACAATTTCCTAGCAACTTCCTTTCTTTCCTTCTTCATTTTTTATGCACTGTACTTTGAGGGGGGGTTTCCCATATTTTTTTCCCTCTTTCCTCTATTTTTTAGTTTTTCATTATTATATGCATTTTAGAATGGATACCTAACATGGACTTGGTTTTCGGGACCCATTCATCATTTACACCCTAGTAGTGTTCAGGGGGGTGTTGGAGATATTACATACTCACCTAGTATTTATTTTCCTAGGTTGTCTAGTCTATGTTGAGGGCACCCTTGGTTAGAGATATTCTCCTCTACATGGTAATATTTCCCCCTAGATGAGGGAACCACATCCTCTTCGGTACTCAGTTAGTTACACATCAATTATACTAGTGGACAAGAGTCTGGCATGAAAAACTTGATACTATCACCAAGTGTTGCATGCATACCACAATATTGTCACCATGAGGGTGCATTTACATTGGGATCATCACGAAGAAGTTGCAACTCATGTGCATGCATTATTCACTCCACTAGTCATTAGTTAGTTAAGTGATGACTGCATGGTCAATTAACTAGGACTATGTGGAAGTTCACTCCAGAGTTTTTCAGTGAGTGTCTAGATATATCTATATCACTACTATGGTACAATATTTTAATCATGTAGAGTATATCATACATTTTTTTACTATTATCTAATTAATGAATACACTTCTTTTTCTCAAGATTGTCTCTCTTTCTCTTTTCTCTCTCACAAGATTTACATGATTTATCTACTAGTTGTATTCTCTTTGACATTTTCCCCTTTGTAGATATTAACTTAGATATATGTGCCATGAAATTTGACCGACTTTAGAAACTCATAAATTTCTCTAAAGAAACAATTTTCCAAAAATAATTAGCTTCCAAGATAGAAAATAGTCTTGAATTTCATTTAATTTTTAGGGAATGATAGTCATGATTCCAATAAATGAAACTGATTGCATGGTTTTATTCTCATCTCTACCTTTCCAATAAGATCTCATTTTATGAATTTTAACATCAGGCTCAAATGTTATGGCCTCTGAAAGATAAAGACTCAACAATAGTCGATTTATACATGTGAATTTTGAGGCCTTGATTTGTTAGTCCACCCCATTTATACCACATGAATCGAGAAATATTTCTCATATCTTGTTTAAAATAAAAATGAACCACCATATTTTTTGTGTGTGAAAGAGAAGTATGGAACCTTTTGTCACTTGGCCATAGTACATCTTTTGGTTACCACCTCATTATAGATTCATCATTCCGACTCACTTGCCTAGTCATATGTGTTCAATAAATATCATCCAAGTGTCACTTGGGGGTACATCCAAGTGTTCAATATATCACAATGTTATAGGTCTAACTCATTGCCACATGTTTGAATATGGTAATTCCATGTCACTACCACGTGTCCCAATATGCCAAAGGAGCGGAAAAGGGATAAAACTTAGGAATATAACATAAATAATTTAATGAAATAATAAAATTGGAAAATAGAATTACATAGAAATAGGGAAATGTGGAGGTAAGGTAATGTGGGCCAGTAAAACAAAGGAAAAAGACTCAGTAAAAATGACTAAGTGTTGATACTTGTGGGGTTGTGAACTGCAAATTAAGGATTGTGTAAATGTAGGGTTGCGTACTTGCGAGGGTAGAGTGATTTGAAAACTATATTAGGTTCCTGCATTCCACATTCGAAAAATAAAGTAAGTATGGAGTATGGGTGGTAATGAAAATTACTAAGTATGTAGAGTATAGAGGAAGGTGAATAAGTGAAAATGACTAAGTATCTGGTGCATTGATTGTCTCATTGAGAGAAAAGAATTACCACTGCATTAACAACTAGTTTCTTGTGTGTAGATAGCCTGACAACAAATTGGATTTCAATGTGTTATTTCCATTGGTTACACCAATAATACCTTGCAAATATTACAAAGGGAAGATGCTACACCGTGGACAAAGAACTCCCATAGATTTGGAATCTGGTCATTAGCTTCAAAATAATTGTACATAATTGATATTTATTGATATGGTTGTTATTGTATCACCAACTAGTTGTAGTGTGTTGGGTACAAACAAGGAATGGCCTTGCAAAAGACATAGAAGAGTGATTATAGAGGTGCACTGAGGAAAAGAGGCCTAGTGGCTTTTATGTAGACAAGGCTCCATTTATAAGGCTGAGAAAGAGATTAGAAATAAAATAAAAAAGAATAGTATTCGTGTTGTTGAAGCGAGTGGGATATAAAATCCTTATTTATGGCTCAGAGACAATTTATAATCTTAGAAATTTATGTTAAGAAATAATTTTTGAAAAATAATTAGCTTCCAAGCTAGAAAAATATTATTGGCTTTAATTTTTTTTTATAGAATGATAGTCACGATTCCATCCATGAAACCCAATTACACAATGTTCTTCGCATCTTTGTATTCCCAAGAATCTCTCATTTTTTCAATTTGGACATCAAGATCAAAATTTATGGCCTCGAGAAGATAGTGACTCAACAAATCTCCATTTATGCATGTGAATTTTGATCCCTTGATTTGTTAGTCTACCCCATTTATCCCATATGCATTGGGGACTAGTTCTCGTGTATTATTTATAAGAAACATGCATCCCCATATTATTTTTGTGTGAAAAAATAACTATGGAACCTTGCGTATCTTGTGCATAGTATAGATTTTGGTTTCCACTGCATCACCCAGTCATCATGCCAAATCACTTTCCCAGTGATCAATGTGTCCAATAAGTATCATCCAAGTGTCACCCAAGGGTAGGTTCACTTCACTACCACATGTCACAATGTGATAGGTCCATTTCATTGCCATGTGTCCCAATATGGTAGGTACATGTCACTCCCATGTGTCACAATATACCGAAGGATGGGCAAATGGATAAAACTAGGGATACAATGAATAATTTCATGAGATAATAAAATCAGAAAATAAAATTACTTAGAAATAGGTCAATCTGGAGGTAGGGTAATGTGGGTTAGTAAACTTAGTTAAAATACTTTCAAGTTTGTGAACTGCAAATTAAGGATTGAGGAAATGTGGGGTTGTGGAGTTGCGAGGGTAGAGTGATATGAAAATTATAACTAGTTTTGCATTCTACATTCAAAAATAAACTAAATTATGTAATATGGTGGTGAGTACAAGAAATTATGGGTAGTGATTCATAAACTAAGTGGGATGATAGGAAGGAGAATAAAGGAGAATGACTAAGTATGGAATAATGAGAATGAGGCTAACTATGGAGAGTGGAGAGAGTAAAGAGAGTAATGAAAATGGTGAGAAGAGTAAGGAAAATGACTTAGTGTTGGGGGTATTGTGAAATGTGGGAGAAAATTGGCACATCTTGGGAATATAACCTATGTTTTATGTTCGATAAAATGCTTGACAAGAATGAGACATATGGATATTCAGTGAGGATATGGACACAATAAATTTTATTTTATTTTCTTCTCTTTTTCTCAAAAGAAAAACCATACATGCAAATTAAGGATTGAGGAAATGTGGGGTTGTGGAGTTGCGAGGGTAGAGTGATATGAAAATTATAACTAGTTTTTGCATTCTACATTCAAAAAATAAACTAAGTATGTAGTATGGGTGGTAGTACAAAGTATGGGTAGTGATTAAAACAACTAAGTATGGAGAGTAAATAGGAAGGAGAATAAGGGAGAATGACTAAGTATGGAATAATGAGAATGAGGCTAACTATGGAGAGTGGAGAGAGTAAAGAGAGTAATGAAAATGGTGAGAAGAGTAAGGAAAATGACTTAGTGTTGGGGGTATTGTGAAATGTGGGAGAAAATTGGCACATCTTGGGAATATAACCTATGTTTTATGTTCTGTAAAATGCTTGACAAGAATGAGACATATGGATATTCAGTGAGGATATGGACACAATAAATTTTATTTTTATTTTCTTCTCTTTTTCTCAAAAGAAAAACCATACATGTTGGCCTTGCATGAAGAATAACAACAACACTCATTATGAATTCTGAAAACTTGTTGGCTATTCATGATCAATAGGTGAACGGTGTTTGGAACTTTCCAAATTTAAAAAAATATATAAAAATTTGGTCTCCATTTCAGAGAAACATATGTTCATATATTTATCACAATCACTTAGTTGATGGGTGTTAAAAAAACACATCAACAAGTACTAATACAAACAGGGTAGGGTGATTGCATACAGTTAGAATTTTTTTTTACCACATGAAGCGAATTATGTAACACATGATTTAGAACTTGTAATGATAGTGGATGTGCTAATAATTTGGATGCATTACAAACTCAAAAGAAAAATTGAATTGAATATGGATTATCATGGACTTCAAGACATATTTACACAAAATAACTTGATTGATAGACAAAGGAGGTGGTCATAATTATTAAGTGCATATTAGTTTAAAGGAAGAATAAATAGAGTGATGGTTTCTTTAAGTCGTAGGTCACATGTTTTCTCCATTTTGTCATTGAAAACAAATTTCTAAGAAAAGATATTAAGGTTACAACTAGAAGACAAATGGTATAAGAAAGTTTAGTTAGAATTAGAAAATGAGCTGATGAAAATTCCAAAATATGAGGGATATGCCTTGGATGGCGATGGATTATTATAATTTTGCAGAAACATTTATGTTACCAAACGATTAAATTTAAAATTGTCTTAAGAGAAGTTGATAGACAAATTTATATGGCTCATCCAGGAGTAAAGAAGATTAATGCAGATCTAAAGTTTTTAATCTTTTGGAATGGATTAAAAAAAAATATATTTAATATTGTAGCTAGATGCGTTGAGTGTCAACAAGTAAAGGTTGAGAATAAACATCTAATAGGATTACTGCAATCTCAAGAAATACTTGAGTCAAAATGGGAAGCAATTTTGACAGTTTTTATAGTAGGATTAACTATGAAGTTGAGAAGAAATGATTCTATATTTGAAGTAGTAGACACTTTGACACAAAGTGTGCATTTTATTCCAATAAAGAATACTTATCAAACATAGGAGATTGCAAGAGTGTTCATTAATGAGATAGTACAATTGCATGGAATTCTAGAGAAGATAGTTTTAGGTAGAGGATCAATGTTTACATGGATATTTAAAAAAAAAAATCAAGAGGTAATGGGGATGCAACTTAATTATAGTACAATGTACCATTTGGAAATCAATGAACAAACTGAAAGAATAAATAATATTTTAGAAGACACGTTTCACATGCATATAATGGATCAACATAAATGATAGGAACATTTTTTACCTCTTATTGAGTTTGCATATAATAATAGTTATCAAATCTCAATTAAGATGGCGCCATTTGATTTTTTTTATGGAAGATTATGTAGTATACCTCTTAGTTCAAATAGGATTAAGGATAAATTCCTAGTTGGACTAGAAGTAATACCATAAATGGAAGAACATGTGTAGATGATTAAATAAATCATAAAAGAAGTGCAAGATACACAAAATAGTTATTTGGATGTGAATAGAGTCGATCTAAATTACAATTTTGATATAAGGATTTTTCATGAGTTAGATCGTAAAAGAGATCCATTAAATTCAACAAAGGATCTAAGTTATCACCAGATTATGTAGGACCATTTAAAATTCATGAAAGAACATGAACAATTTCCTATCATCTTCCATTTCTATTAACATTAGATAGTATGCATGATGTTTTTCACATTTTTCATCATTACATTTCAAATCCTTCTTATGTTATTGATTTGAGTCATTTGCAGATGTCACATGACAAGTCCTCTATAGTAATCCAGATAATAGACCACCACACTCAACAAATTTTACATGGTTTGGTAGACCATGTAGAGGTCAATTGGGATAATTATAGTTCCAGTTCCAGTACTTGGGAGGATACAACTGTGATGCACAAATAGTTTCCTTATTTATTCCATAACTTCAAGTTGTAGTTTCTTGAATATGGGTTATATATAGTGCCTCATTTGTTTTGAATAGTTTGATAGATTGGATCTTGTTATTTTTGAGAATTTTGTTTATAAAATGACCAAATTTACTGACATGTGTTATGATGATAAAACTCAAACTCTTTCACTATTTTGACTAGATTTAATTGATGAAATGATAATCTTGAATTAAATTTATTTAATTTCTTATATGCTAACTTGGATGGATAAAATGTACATTGATATGGAATAATTGATCTTATGTATTGATATCGTTATGATAAATAAATTATTGATATCGTTATGTAATATCCCCCAAAATCAAATTATTATGGAAGTCTGAAAACACTTAGGAATTTATTTCTGTTTTTGCTAAATTTGAAATCAGAAATTATTGCCATTTATGGAAATTCTAAATTTGGAATTTAGTTAAATTGTAATTTATTATTATGGTTGTTGGGAAAATATTTGATTTTCCCAACCAACTCTTTGACTATGACACTTGTAAGAAACAAATATTTTTTATATTTAATGCTGAGAGACAAATGGAACAACTAGATTCAAATTAGCTGACCACGACTCCATGATTGGGGAACATGTTTGAACTACCCCAGGGTTGAATTCTATAAGTGGAAAGTCAGGAATTTGGCCATGGGAAGCCCCTGAAAATGAGGAATTTGTAAAGATGCAAAAATTCCCAAGGGGAAAAGACCTAGGAAAAGATGATTTTGGCATATATAACATATGGGAGGAGGCATGACACTGCCTAGTATGCTAGGGAAAATAATATCACTTGATGTTATGAGCACTGCTTTCTAGGTGTGAGGCAAGGAGAAGTTTTTTTGAAACTAAAGAAGGACTATAGATAAGGAGGAGTTCTGGAGTTCACCCTCATGGATTCATGGTCAGGTTAGGGGGTGCATGAAGCAAGTAGATTGGTTGTTTTGTTCTATGGTTGGGTGGAACTTGGTTGCTTCATTTGTTGTTTCAGTACTTTACTCAGATATGTCCATCTACTCTTCCCTGGTTGAATTTTTGTTGATTAGATAGTTTGTAGTATACATTTTACTTATTCCTAGATGGATTTCCTAGTGTTTTATTGCTGATAGAATTTGAGAACCACTGTGTATGATAGTTTTTGTGGGTACAGTTTGATTTTGTTAATGCATAAATGTAACATCCCGCTCTGGCGCACTGAGCGAACTTATTCTTTGAGGACACTTGCTCGCAAGTGATCCGGGTTATTATGATATTAAAACATCTGACTTTGATTTTGATGTGTCATGGGTAGATGACATGTTGTTTTACTACATTGACATAGATAGGTGATATTGACTCGGTTTTACTGAGTGTGCAGGGTCTTAGACCTTGAGGATGCAGAGGAATCGATGGAACCCCTTGGACTTCGGATCGAGTCAGGGAGTGTGCTATTGGGGTTTGATTGATTTACTGTGATATTAATACATTTTGATTTGATGTTGTGATGTGGACATGTTCTAACATGATTTGTTGATGATGCAGGCTGACTATAGCTTGTCGACCAGACTCACATATAGAGTAAAGGGGTCACACACGACTACCAGAGAGGTTGAGGGAGAGGTGTGGACAGTAGCCCTGCCACAACCTATTAGCACTCATGCCATGGATCGAACTGTAGGTTAACGATTACCTATTTCGAGAGGACCCACGATGTCGTGAGGGAAGATTGTGACAATCGCTCGTGATGATTATGAGGGGTGCGCAATAAGGTAGTGGCCTTATTCCTTAGAAGCCCTTAGTCTCCTACAATTTCACCTAGTGGAGTGTTGACTCCAGGGGTTATTGATGTCTACCAATCAGTCAAGAAGCGAGTGGCACCCTTGGAGCACCTGGTGCGTCCTGAAGGGCACGTCATGAAAAAGAAACACAAGAAGCGAGTGGCACCCTTGGAGCACTTGGTGCATCCTAAAGGGCACGTCGCGCGAAAGAAACATAAGAGGCAAGTGGCACCCTTGGAGCACGTAGTGCATCCTGAAGGGCATGTTGCGCAAATGAACAGATGAGGCGAGTGGCACCCTTGGAGCACCTAGTGCATTCTGAAGGGCACGTCGGGTTGATTATTATAAATGAACGAACCTAATAGGCCCTAAGACAATCAACACTTTAATAAATTTTAAAACAACTCCCCTAATTAAATGTCGCCCAGTTCAGAATCTAAGTCCTAAGTCTAAAAAACTTCGCTAGGGGTAAGATTTTGTCTACCCTTGAGAAAATATCTATATAAAATTATAATAATAAAATTCAAAATAAAACCCCCTTACATAATAATTTGGTCTGCATAAATTTTGGGGTAAAATGAAGAGAGTAAGAAATTAAATAAAATCGGTGGATAAAAAATATATATATAAAGAAGAAATTAATTATTTTTAACTTTTGATAGTTTTAAAAGATGTTGAATTAATAATAAAAGGGAAAAGGGGTTAAATTGCAACTGTCGTTTTTAGCTCAAATTAAAAGGGGAAAGAGGGAAATTATAAAATTTAGGAAACTAGGGGATGGAAGTAACATAAAAAGGGAAAGAGGGGAACTTATGGTAAAAAGCGGGAGGTCAACTTAGTAAAGAATCTGCAATTAAGAATCTTCTAAATTGAACTAAATTAGCAACTTCATTTTAGGGAAAGTCTTTAAAACCTATAAAGGAATTTAGGGACACCTAGGAGTAAATTTAGAAGTAACTCTAGGTGGGTGAGGGAAATAAGACAATTTAATAAATTAAAGAAAATAACTATTGGAGGAATGTGGGGAATGAATGACACTTGTACGAAGGAGAATTTTTGAAGATTTTTATTTAAAACTTAAATTAACTGAGATTTAGGGAAAGTTTGGAAGTTCTAAAACTCTATAAAAGAGAGGAAGGAGAAGGATGAAGGGATTGGCTGTTAGCGTAACGTTATACTACCGGATTAGTGACTTGACTGATTTACTTATGGGAGTTGGTATTTCCCAGCTCGGAGAGGAGTGGTAGCTCGGCCTTGCGAGGCAAGATGGGAGCTAGACGTAACCTCTGGATTGTGTGTGTGTCCCCCTTGTGGATGGGGGGGCTAAGGGGGAATAAGAGTACCCCTATCATTGGCTGGGAGGTACCAGTGTAGTCTCTACGGTCGACAAGTAGGATTTGGATGGAGCGTAAGCGCGGGACAACGTCTTCGGGTCATTCACCGTCGGTCACACGTACGCAAGTGCGTTTGTTTGTTTAAGAATAAAAGAACAATTGGTTTAAATTTTTGTATATAAATCCTTATGATGACGAAGGTTGTGTTGAGATTTGAATAGTAGTTTTACTAGTTACTCCATTAATCCTACGTTACCAGCGATCGCATTATGCTATTTGCTGGTCATTACTTTGTTTTATTTTAAAGTCGTCGAGTACTTGAGAACAACGAATTCAACTCTTATTGATAGGGATAGGTTGGTGTCAGAAATCCTTAAGTTTCTGCCTCCGTGCCTATAGGAATAGGGTCTAATTTTGTCCCTGTCTGCGTTGCTTAGTATCCCGACAGATTGGGAAAAGTCTGATATTTTTGGCTGTGTTCTTTGAAAAAAAAACCGTGGCCTTAGTCTTTTATGGATGAATAAGAACACTGGATTTGAACGCGCACAATACAAGTTAAGCTAAATAAAGAAAGGAGAATTGTTTTTGGGTTCCAGGTTTTCAACCTTCTAGGAGTCGTTGTCTTTTCTTCATAGAGGTATTGAGTCTGTAACACGCATCACTATGACTTCATTAGAATTATATCCTTTACTTATCAACCATTTTATTAAAAGCACACTGAAATTTCCAGCTTTCCCTAAGGTTGGTACCAAGGGCTTTGGTCAAGATTTTATCTTTTTTAGGGGTCAAGTAATAAAAAGATAATAATAAAAATAAATTTGAAAAGGGTGAACAACCAAAATACATCCCAATAAATTATTTCCGCTTCTTAAATTTCACTCTTTGGGATTGCTCTCGCTCCAAGGATTTCATTCTAGTTAAAACCCTGCAGAACGATACTCTATTCACAGATTTCGTGACTTGAACATATGCCAAGAATGGGAGGTTATTCATTGAATAACTTGACAGACTTAGTATTTCACAGTAAAGCTATATTTAGGAATTTTACTAATGGATATTGTAGTTTAGCCATGCCGTTTTGATAACCTTGGACAGTGTGACGTCTGTCGGTCTTCTAAATTCTACCTCTGCCTTATTTATTACCTCTGCAACCTCTGTTAACCTTCCACTAACAGCAGGAACCGCCCGACCCTTGAACCTTAACCTTACTATCTTTGGGCTCCCGAATCTGAGGTACAACCTACGTTTTTGCCTTAACAATTTCTCTAACACTGCCAGGATCTAATTGCCAGTTGTCAGTTGCCTTATTTGATTCGTGTTTTTTTTTTTCTACCCTGGATTCACAATTTCGGCATGTGCTCGTAAGTGCCCTTTGATTTCTGGCATGCACCCACAGTTGTTATTTCATGTTGTTGGTTGTTCTTTTACCTGGCATAGTGTTTGGGCCGCTAAACTTTTATTGTTATTGATAGCACTTGAAAGGTAAGGTTTTGTTACTTTATGGAATGTCATTGAAATGTGACGATCTTAAAAATAAACTGAAAAAGTAATGTTATTATAATATAATATAAGTGGTAAATGTTAATGTTGACCACCTGTCTTACATAGGTTACAGTTTTTATATGAAAAGTTTTTAATATGGTTATCATGTAGGGTAATGCTATTGTAGTTTTATGGTTATGTGATGACATATAAAATGTATGGTAATTGTAATTTATTGCAAGGTTTGAATATAAAATGTAATATGGTTATCATGTATGGTAAAGGTTGTTGTAGTTTTATCGTTATTGATAACATATAAAATGCATGGTAATTGTAACTTATTGCAAGGTTTTTGTAATATAAAATGTAATATGGTTATCATGTATGGTAAAGGTTATTGTAGTTTTATGGTTATTTGATAACATATAATATGTATTGTAATTGTAAATTATTGCAAGGTTATTGTGATATAAATTGCAAAGTTGTTATATGATTCTATTATCTGTTGTTAGGGATATTCATGAATCTGTTCTATTGTTTCTTTTTCATAGAACTAGATATTTCCAGTATATTCTAATTGAATGTGAAAGGCTTTGTAACAATTGATTTTTAAAGAGATAAAAAACACTTCTTAAGATCTTCTTAATTACTGCCATCATTTTAAGATAATGTTAGTATTAATTTTATAATGATTGTGTTAAATGATTTAGAACTTGCGTTATGTATCGATTTATAATTTTAGATTACACATTAGTTATTGCGTTATTGATCACTTGTAAATATTCATTATTTTTATGATTATAATTAATGATGAATTATATTGTTAAAGGTTGATCCAGTCGAAGTTCAGACTTGCACAATAAGGTCCCTTGAATGTTGAATTAGAGGGCACCTTGATGATGAATTATGACTTAAAGTTGCACAATGAAATGGCCTTAAAACTAATGTAGATTGTACCTTATCATTGCATTTAGACATGCTAAGAAGGCTTGTGCTAGATGATTAACTTAGATTGCATTTATGACTAGCCTGACTCAATGATCAATCGGGATAGTGACGAAGTCGTTTGCTTATGTTTCCTGTTAAGGGTGAGGTTGTTACTTTTTAATTAATGTGGTATTGGGTTGTAAACTTGTAATGTGCTTGGTCTACTTGGGTCAGGCGGGATGTAGACACCTCCATGTTCCTCAGAACAATCGCCAGCCCTGAGACCTTAAATGGTTAAAATCGATGGTAACCTAGGCTTGAGCGTTGCTTATGTGTCTTGGAGTTCCTAACCATTGCAGGGTAGGACGGGCGGGTAGTCAGTCTTATTTATTTTTCAATTGATCATCGTTCAATGCATGCATATACTTGATGTGTGTCTTAGGTCGTCATATTGGGTTCATCATTATATGCATCTTGTTCATCATCGGGTGGTGACACAGAGTCGAATGTGTTTATTTCCCTTGTACACGCGCGCACACACATTATAAAAAAAAAATTGCACTTGTTATATGTGATGCGTCGTTGTAACGAGGAGGTTCGTTAAAATAAAGTGATAAAGCTAATGTTTGTTAGCTACTATAGATGCAGATTATTTTTAGTTAATGAATAATGTGATGAAAGCTACAATGCGTTAGTTATGGTAGGTACATAGGATATACCTATAAATTAAATTAAATAGAATCATTTCTGGGTTATTTTAACCTCTACTAGACATGTGAGGACATACATATAGATGTTCAGATTCAAGTAACATTAGACTATTAAAATGCTAGATATAATTCTAGAAAAATATAAACATATATGTGTATACATATTTCTGTGGATTGGAATATTCACAGCTATATAAATAGCTAAGGGACATTCGATTTTTACAAATACGAAAGTAGATACAGAAGGAATATAAAATAGAATTTCATATATGTATATGTTGTTGCTCATACAAAATTTTAGTATCAATAAAAAATTGAACACCCATACACAGGAACAATTTGAACATTTAGGCCTCACGGTTTTTCAAAGTGAATCGTCCTGTGTTATGACTGTGCTAAAAAATCCTCAAGAACCTTTTAGTTCATCCTTACCACAGTAAAACTAAATTAAGTTGCAATTATTATACAATATTCATTACAAAAGCTACAATGTGTATAGTAGTAATCTCGTTCTTTAATAAATTAGAGAAGATATGTGTGTTTTATTATAATAAGAAAATAAATGGTTTGTACAGCCGGGAGCCTGGGATCCAAATCATTGGAAATAGAACACCTTGGACAAGGATCTAGTACCATTTGAAACCCATGACTGAACTAACACTAAATTTCGTAACCCAAATACCTTTTTCACACATGACATTGTCTGGACCCATGGACTGCGAAAGTCTAAAGCCTGCAAGAAAACCAATAATTTATAATTAGTATTAAGTTAGAGGTAAACAAAATTCAGATACTGAATATAGAATAATTACCAGGATAAATTCAACGAAAAAGAAATATCACAGATGTAATAGATGGACTTCACTTAACTTGTGATTTGGGGAACAGATGCATGTTCTTCCATCTTCTTTGTCGAGGAAATCATCCATAGACCAAAGGGGAGGAGTGGACCAAGGTTTACTTGATGGGTACCCTCGCAGAAAACAAAGGTCCCATCATTAGATTACAGTAATCAAATCGTTAACCATATATGTTAGAAGGAAATAAACAAGAAGCATTCTTAAACCAGAATTATCAAGAATGCACAGAATAAAATGTGCCCCACGAAAATTACATAAATTCGGATCACAGATAATGCTACGAGATTTTTCCCATCATAACTGTAAGAAAAGAAAAACTACAAAGAATAACAAGATCATAATAGAGTTTTGGGTATCTAAATCTCTATCCCTTCTTTCATCCGAACGAGGTGAAATTAGACAGATGAACTACCGTATTTTTGAACGAAGAGTAAGGTTACATCTTTTAAGAATTCTTAAGTTATGGAATAATACCACATAGCGGGAATCTTAACCTTGTGGTTATGCATGTACATGCACGACTAGAGTAAATGGATAAATCCTTGATTAAAACATAATTGTATACAACAGTCAAGAAACCCTCACCGCAACTACAGGGTTTGATTTACCACTTCACAACTTTAAAATCGAAAATGCAAGGTTTCCACAGAGATTTTGTAATATCCCCAAAAATAAATTATTATTAAGTTAGAAAAATAGTTAGGAATTTATTTCCATTTTTGGTAAATTTGAAATTGGAAAATTATTTCCATTTATGGCAATTCCGAATTCTGAATTTAATTAATTATAATTTATTATTATGACTGTTGGGCAAAGATTTGATTTGCCCAACCAACTCTTTGACTATGACACTTGTAAGAATTAAAATATTTTTTATATTTATTGCTGATAGACAAATGGAACAACCAGGTTGAAATCAACTGTCCATGACTCCATGAGTGGGGAACATGTTGGAACTACCTCAGGGATGAATGTTACAAGTGGAAAATTAGGAATTTGGTCATTGGCATCCCCTAAAAATCAAGGATTTGTAAAGCTACGAAAATTCCCAAGAGGGAAAAGACCTAGGAACAAGATGTTTTTGCATATATAGCATATGGGAGGAGGCAGGACACTTCCTAGTATGTTGGGGAAAGAAGAATATCACTTGTTGTTATGATAACTTCTTTCTGAGTGTGAGGCAAGGAGAAACTCTTTCTGAAACTAAAGGACTATAGCTAAGGAGGATTTATGGAGTTCACCCTCATGGATTCATGGTCAGGCTAGGGGGTGAATGGAGAAAGTGGATTGGATGTTATGTTCTATGGTTGGGAGGAACTTGGTTGTTCCATTTGTTGTTTCAACACTTGTTCATATATGTTCATCTACTCTTCCCTCGTTGAATTTTTGTTGATTAATTAGTTGATAGCATACATTTTTTTTTTATTCCGGGATGGATGTCCTATTGTTTTATCGGTGATAAAATGAATATACTTATGTTAGTAGAATGATATGAATTTTCTTTGTTAGATAATGTCTAAGTGGGATAAAACGAATTATAGGATGAGTCCTTGGAGGTTTGATTTTGTTAATGAATGAAGCAATAAGACTACTGTGTGTTAACTATTGTAAGAACATATTTATTTGTAAATGAATGAAGTAATAAGACTACTGTGTTATCTATTGTAGGAATAGATTTATTTGTTAATGAATGAAGTAATAGAATTACTGTGTGTTTGTTATGGCAGGTACATGGGGCATGTCTATAAGTAAATAAAATAGAATCATTTCAGGGTTAATTTAACCTCTACCAGGCATGTGAGCACATACATATAGATGATCAGATTCAAGTAATATTTAACTGTGAAAGTACTAGACACAAATTGTGGAAACATATAAACATATATGTGTATACATACTTCTGTGGATTGGAATATGGAGAACAATATAAATAAATAAGGGATCTTCGATTTCTATAAATATTAAAGTAGACCCAGAAAGGATATGAAATATAATTTCATATATGAATACATATTTCTACCGATACAGAGTTATAAAATATCTTATACGCAAAAAAATAATTATTGATTGTTGTATAACTTGAAATTTGAGTTTTTCCATTTAAACAGACTATATAATTAGAGTAAATAGTTCAATCTTGTTTCATTATAATAACACAGAGGTAACGGTTTGGTAATGTAAATACATCAAACATGCTCCATAATTCCATAGTCAGATCAATACTTAAATGAGTCTTCAACTCTAAATTATAACTCTCAAATAGTGAAATCTTACTTCAACATGGAATTTACCCCTATGTTCTTCTCTAAAAGGGTACAAATACAAATAACCAGTTGTCTATATGAGCCTGGTATAAATATTCCATGATAAGATTTTACTAGGTCAGAACTATGTTTTACAGTAGAACTCGGGGTTAATTATTGAATTGCTGCAAATTTGGAACTCGAGTACCTTTTCGTGCAAAGGTGCCATCCTGGATTCGAAATCTGCGAATGATTGAAAATCCTGCAAGAAAAAATGATATTTTATGATTAGTATAAGATGGAAGTCAACAAAGTTAGACATTGAATATAGAATAATTGCCAGAATAATTCTGTTATGAAATGAAATACCACAGATTGAAAATATGGATTTCACTTAACTTGTGACATGGGAATTAGATGCATGTGTTCTCCTTTTGTGTCGATGAGGGAATCGTCCGCAGACATGAAGGGGAGGAGTGGACCAAGTTTGCATGATGGGTACCCTCGTAGAAAACAGGGGTCCCATCATTATATGTTGGTAACCAAATATTTAACCAAACATTCCATAATTTAAATAAATAAGAAGCATTTGTAAACTATAATTAACAAGAACGCACAGAGTAAAACGTGCCCCATGAAAATTACCAGAATTCAAATCACAAATATTTGCTACGGGATGTTTTCCCTCACAATTATAAGAAAGGAAAACTATAGATCGAAGACAAAGAATAATAAAGAACATAACAAAGTTCTGGTATCTAATATCCATCCCTCCTTCATACAGACGAGGTAAAATTAGATAAATGACTTACTAGATTTCGAACGGAGAGAAAGGGTAATTATTTTAAGAATTATTAAGTTCTGGAATAGTACCATATAGTGGAAATCTTAATCCTTGTGTCTATACATGTACATACACGACTAAGGTAAATAGGGTAATCCTCGATGAAAACAAAACTGTATACAACAATAAAGACAAATCTCACCGCAACCACAAAGTTTTGATTTACCACTCCACTTATTTAAAATCGAAAATGTAAGGTTCCCACAGTGAGTCGGATACAAGAAGCCAGTAACTCGAAGATTCAAGGGTGAACCAAACAGAGTATAAGTGAAGGATTAAACCATATCTACAAAGAGATTAATAGGGGATAACCTTTAAATGTTAATTTTAATCAGTGAAGATAGAGTCCTTTCTTGATGACGAACCCTCGCGAAAGAAATTATGAGTTAGGACAGAGAACTTTAACATACCAGATTAATTTGCGTTGAACTTTTTAGGGGTTACTATGGTTGGGTTCAACCACTAGTTTTACATCGATAGGTATGTCATTAGCAAACTCCCAAATCAGTATTAGGTTGCACAGCAAAGGAAACGACCGAGGGCACTTTTCTTAGGGACAGGTTCCTAATACATTTCGAGACTTCTCCCTATTCAATAAATGAAAAATCGCATGTGTATAAGAATTTACAAGATAATGGATTCTAGAAAGTGAACGACCACCTCACGGAAGGAATAAAATCACACATCCACACCACTGTAGATATTATAGATATATCCATGCCTTGGAAAATATTCCAGAGAGAACTAAGAGTTTAAAGAGAAGGGAAACTCTCATCCAGTAATAGGATTAAAAGATCTTACCTAGTAAAGGAGTGACCCTACTGGACGTGCAACATCTTCATGCCTCCATTGAATAGGTTACCTCCTCATCATCGGGGTTACACATAGAGTAACGTTGTAGAACTATTCCAGATCGATTTATTTCTGAAGTTACATAGCGCAAGTGAATGGAATGAACAATGACCTCGAGAAAACTCTCTGCCTAATGGATTAATGGTGAGAGTTATGATATGTACCTAGACCATGTGATTAGGGAGAGGTGGAAGAATCACAGTGGGCACAGAGGTCAAGCAATGGTTTGAAGGAGTATGCTACAAGAGATAATAAATGTCATGGAGAGAGCTATTTAAGTCGTCACAGTTATATCTTTGCAATTTTCTTGTCAACATTCATGGTGAAGAGAAATGGAAGTCCAGTTAGGGTTGTAGTTTAGTTTCTTGGTCCTCTGATTACATTTCTTAACTCTTATATATCGAATTGTTAACCCTTCTACCAAACCTGGTTACCATGGGGTCGTTTGAACAATAAATAACGAGTAGTGTGTGCCAACTTGAGCCATAACCATTTGATTATTAATGCCTATGTGCACTCAGGTCGTATTAATAATGACTATGTGTAATAGGGACACTTCACGCATCTAAATTTGTGTGGACCATACATTACCCTAATGGTCATTAAATTTACACATTAAAAACTAGTTCATGGTATGTCTTATGAGTTGCGTGGGTAGAATG
>SNQJ01S0012422.1:29221-43975 GCA_010110895.2 Picea sitchensis
ATATATATATATATATATATATATATATATATATATAATCGTTTTATGCAAATAGAATGGAAATTCTAAGGTATATATATATATGATCGTGTTATACATGTAGCATTAAGTTTCCAAGTGAAATAATTGTTAGTTATTAGGTTACTATTTCACCTTGTTGTTGAGAATAGGGTTGTCTTAGTTGTTAGATAAATAAATATAAGTAACTTGCACCTATGAAAAGAAATAGTATGTGTAAGTTATGTAGTATAGTCAATGAACGCCTGAAAGGTTGGAATGACGAATGATCAACTTTAAGAATCCCTAATTAATTTTTTTTTTAATTGGTAAATTTGAGGAACATTACATATGGTATCAGAGCAAAGGTTACAACACTTGGACCTTAAATAGGGCCAAAATTGTTTTCTTAGCACATGATTTCTAGTTCATGAAAAGCTAACAAAACAATTACTGTTACAAATAGAAAAAAAATATTTCTGGTGTGATCATGGTAGCACATAATGAAGCTGAGATCAGATTCGGGGAGAATCCTGAGCAAGGACCTCTTCAAGAACATAGGTAGAATAGTGACGAAAGTTCACCTATAGAGGTTTTGGAAACCATGAGAAATCTCATTGTGGAACTGCAAGTTTTCAAAGCAGACAATGAGAAACTGAAAAAGGCACAACAAGAACAGTAGGAAATTAAGGAAGTATTGATGTGTAGCATAGTAAAAAAGAAGACCTGGAAGGAAAATAATGAGAAATAAGAGGCCAGTAAAAGGGCCTCCAAAAATTTTGGTCCTGAAGGAGAAAAAGGGGACAACTCTTCCAAAGGTACACCATCAGCAAAAGATAAACAACCACAGGAAGAAAAAGAAAACATGTTGAACATATTGAGAGAGAATTTAATAAAATCAAACCATCCACCTTTAACGGGGAATCCAGGATAGGAGAATAGGTTGAAGCATGGTTACTAGACATAAAAACGTTTTTCCAGATCTACAACTATTCCAGCAATATGAAGGTCAGAATGGCCATATATAATCTAAAAGGAAAACCTAGCATATGGTGGAAGGACATGAAGTTTGCCAAGGGCCTAAATGAAAAATAGATGGAGTGGTCGGATTTTAAGAAATAATTTAAGAAACAATATTTATCTAAAATTTACTATGAAAGAAAAACCAAGGAGTTTTATGAACTATGACTCAGTCAAATGTCTATGGATGACGTGATAAACAAATTCCTGGAATTATTAAGGTTTGTACCTTATATCTGGGAGGACAAAGTAAAAATCCAGTGATTCATAGGCTGTTTACCACAGTCCTATAAGGATAGAATCAAATTCGACAACCCCAAGTCCTTAAGTGAAGTTTTTAGGTAGGCCTGAGTGTGTTGCAACCAATACAAACAATGATCGGAATTTACCAAGGTTTGGAAAGACAAGAAACAAGACTGAATGAACCAGGGGAAGAAGGGATATCATCCAACCTCTTTATGAAATGAAACAAAGATTTTTCCAAGGAAATAATTTCAGAACACCCAAGGAGGTGGTAAACCAGTTAATCTACGAACAAAGAAGTTTGGGGACAGCCCCAGAAAACCGTTGAAATGCTGGGAAGGTGGAGAACCTCACTTAAGGAGGAACTGTCCACGATTAACTTATGCAACCAGGACTATGGTTCACAACCTACAAGAAGCCTCTACAGTGGGAGATGTGGGTAAAAGTTTACATCGGATCAATGCAGCTATGCATGGACGACAATATGATCACCAATCCACTGTAGTGGAAGTTGAAGGTAAAGTAAAACAACATTTTTTTCTAAATTGGATTTAAGATCTAGTTATCAACAAGTTAGAATAAAAGGTGAGGAAATAAGTAAAACAACATTCAGAATGAGATATGGACATTACAATTTTTTTGTTATACCACTTGGTCTCACTAACGYGCCAACAACATTTATGTGTTTAATGAAAAACATTTTCAGTCACTACTTGGATAATTTTGTTTTGGTATTTATTGATGATATTCTAGTGTATTCTAAAACAGAAGAAGAACACAAAGAACATCTGAGGATAGTACTACAAACTTTAAGAAAAAAAAACTATATGCTAAATTCTACAAGTGTGACTTTTATCAAAAGAAAATACAGTACCTAGGACATGTAATATTTGAAGAAGGTATTGCAGTCAACCCAGAGAAAATAAGAGCCATCATGGA
Source organism: Picea sitchensis (assembly GCA_010110895.2). NCBI lineage: Eukaryota > Viridiplantae > Streptophyta > Pinopsida > Pinales > Pinaceae > Picea > Picea sitchensis. Next base: position 31,421 of record SNQJ01S0012422.1, read on the forward strand.
ATGGCCAATACCTAAGGACATAGTGAACATCTGGTCATTCATGGGAATCACCGAATATTACCGCAGATTTATAGAGGGATTCTCCAATATTGCTTACCCTATCACATCTTTACAAAAGAAGGGAACCAAATTTAATTGGTCACAAAAATGTTAGGATAGTTTTAATAAGTTAAAGGAATTGTTAACAACCGCACCCATTTTAAAGGTAGAAGACCCAGATAAAGACTTCACAGTCTGTGTGGATGCAAGAAAATAAGGTTTGGGAGGTTTCCTAACTCAAGAAGGGAATCTTATTTGTTATGATTTCCAAAAACTAAAAAATCACAAACAAAAATATGCCACTCACGACTTAGAGTTATCATTTGTCATCCATGCATTAAAGATGTGGCGACACTATATAATGGGAAGAAAATTTATGTTGTTGATCGATAACAATGGGGTGAAATTTTTGTTTAGTCAACCATACCTAACGCAAGGCAAGAAAGATGGTTGACTTTCTTGAGCGAATTCGACTTCAAGGTAAGACACATCAAGGGTAAGGAAAACAAGGTGGAAGATGATTTAAGTAGAAGAATTCATGGGATGTTTGAAATGAACATTAGCAGGGTTGAAAGCAACATTGAGCAAAGGATAAAGGCTGCAAGTAATAATGATGAAAATTACATTGAAACAGTCGCAGATTTATGAAATAATGCAGAAAATTTAGACAGAACATATTTGAGTTTGAATAAAAATGGTATACTAAGATTCAAGAATAAATTATATATACCAGATTCTGATGAATTAAACTTAACAGTTTTGGACGAAGTACACAAGAAACCCTATTCTGGTCATCTAGGATACTAGAAAATGGTAACAACACTAAGGAAGATATTTTATTGGCCTAATATCAAGGTTGAAATAGAAGAATACTTATCTAAGTGATAATATTGTCAAGAAGTGAAAGATGAACACCAGCACCCAGTCGGCCTGTTGCAGCCTCTACCTGTGCCGAAATGGAAATGGGAGACTATATCACTAGATTTTATCATAGGTTTGCCTACAACTCAAAAACAAAATGATTCAATTATGGTATTAATTGATAAGATTAGTAATTCTGCACACTTTATTCCTGTAAAGTCTACTTTTAAATCTATTACCATCATTGAAATATTCATGAAAGAAAATTTTAGACTGCATGTTATTCCTAAAATGGTAATTTCAGATAGAGACGTAAAATTCACATCTACATTTTGGAAAGAATTGTTTGCAGGGTTAAATACTAACTTGAATTTCATCATAAGCTACCATCCACAAATGGATGGGAGACTGAATAAACAAACCAAATCGTGGAAGATATTCTATGAATGTACGTAAGGAGAAAACCAAGTAAGTGGGAAGACTACCTGTACTTGGTGGAATTTGCATACAACAATGGTTACCAAACATCGGCTAAGATGAGCCCTTTCGAAGTATTGTACGACAAAAAGTGTACAACTCCAATTAGCTGGGATAACCTAGTTGACAGACTCATGGTGGGACCATAAATGATTTAGGAAATGGAGAGTACAATAAGAAAAGTACAACATAATTTAAAAGAAGAACATGACAGACATAAAAGTTACGCAGACCTGAAAAAGAAGACACCGGGAATTCCAAGTGGGATACCATGTTTATTTAAAAGTCAAAGCCAAAAGAAGCTCACTAAAGATAGGCAAATGTTCCAGGTTGGTGCTCAGGTTTTGTGGCCCTTTTGATATCTTAGCTCGAATTGGACCTGTGGCATATCAACTTGCACTTCCTGCAGATCTGAAAATTCATAATGTATTTCATGTTTCTTTGTTAAAGAATTATGTTCATGATCTTACTCATATGATCGATTGGAACATGGTGCAGTTGAAACCAGAAGGTGAGTTCCAAGAGGAACCTCTACGCATTCTATACAAGAGATAAATAACACTACAGAACAGAACCGTCGCCCAGGTAAAACTTCAATGGAAGCACTTTAGTCCTAAGGAGGCCACTTGGGAATTGGAGGGAGATTTGCAGAAATATCATCCAACCCTGTTCTGAGAAAGGAACAAACACTAAGGACAGTGTTGCACTGAAGGGGGAAAGGATGTAATATCCCCAAAAATAAATTATTATTAAGTCTGAAAAATACTTAGGAATCTATTTTCGTTTTTGGTAAATTTGAAATTGGAAAATTATTACCATTAATGGCAATTCCAAATTTCAAATTTAATTAATTGTAATTTATTATTATGACTGTTGGGAAAATATTTGATTTTCCTAACCAACTCTTTGACTATGACACTTGTAAGATTTTTTTTTTTTTTTATATTTATTGTTGATAGACAAATGGAACATCCAGGTTGAAATCAGTTGACCATGACTCCATGAGTGGGGAACATGTTGGAACTACCTCAGGGCTGAATGTTACAAGTGGAAAATCAGGAATTTGGCCATTGGGAGCCCCTGAAAATCAGGGATTTGTAAAGATGCGAAAATTCACAAGAGGGAAAAGACCTAGGCACAAGATGTTTTTGCATATATAGCATATGGGAGGAGGCGGGATGTTGCCTAGTATGTTGGGGAAAGAAGAATATCACTTGTTGTTATGAGCACTTCTTTTTAAATGTGAAGCAAGGGGAAACTCTTTCTGAAACTAACGAAGGACTATAGCTAAGGAGGAGTTTTGGAGTTTTCCCTCATAGATTCATGGTGAGGATAGGTGGTGAACGGAGCATGTAGATTGGTTGTTCTGTTCTATGGTTGGGAGGAACTTGGTTGTTCCCTTTGTTGCTTCAACACTTGTTCAGATATGTTAATCTACTCTTCCCTTGTTGAATTTATGTTGATTAATTAGTTGATAACATACATTTTTTTCTTATTCCTAGATGGATGTCCTATTGTTTTATGGTTGATAGAATGAATCTACTTATGTTAGTAGAATGATATGAATTGTCTTTTCTAGATAATGGCTAAGTGGGATAAAACGAATTATAGGATCAGTCCTTGGAGGTTTGATTTTGTTAATGAATGACGTAATAAGACTATTGTGTGTTAACTGTTGTAGGAACAAATTTATTTGTAAATGAATGAAGTAATAATACTATTGTGTGTTATTTTTTGTAGGAACAAATTTATTTGTTAATGAATGAAGTAATAGAATTATTGTGTGTTGGTTATGATGGGTACATGGGGTATGTCTATAAGTAAATAAAATAGAATCATTTCAGGGTAAGTTTAACCTCTACCAGGCATGTGAACACATACATATAGATGTTTAGATTCAAGTAATATTTAACTATGTGTAAGATCATTTACTAAACTTCAAAGTTAAATAGTATTCAGAAAGAATCCTTATGAATAAATTATGTCGTAACATCTAATTTCTATTTACGTTTTGCATTACAACATATTTATATAATTTATTTATGTTTAAGTTCTAGCAATTAATCAGTTAAACAACAAATTCTAAAATTTTACATTCCGCAATAATCATAAATAATCATAAACAAACTACACAACATATTACACATTTTCCATACAGAAATTCATATCATAACTTTCATCCTTAACAAAATTAATACTGGAAAAATACCTCTTGAAGGAGAAGTATGTCCTTTGCTTTCCTGTTGTTGCAGACTGCTTGAAACTGCCTAAAAACTGAATCTTCTCCTCCTAGCCAGCTAGGAACAGAGCCTCTCTGACTCCCTAGATCTAGGAACCCTTGTGGTTTCCTGGCCCTCCAAACCCAAAATCCCCAGCAACCCCGGTGCCCCCTGTGATAGACCTTCAATAGGCTCCTCAACAAAACTACAAGAATATCCTCCATGAAAAATCTACCCAATCTTTTTGTTTCCAAACAAAGCCCGTCCTCCTCCAAAGTAATGTTCCCCCATTGCCTTATCCTCCCTTCCCCTCCTTCACTGCCTCTTCCTCCATTTAATTTTCAACTACCCTCCCTCAATTAGGTTTCAACCACCTTATCCCGTTATCATTAATGGGTTGATATTCCGATACAAAATAATAATTAATAATTTATTAAACTAGATTTTATTAAACAAATATCTAATCATTAAATTAATTAATTAGTTAATTAAACCAATTCACATTCAACAAATATTTAACCAGGACAATTAATTAATTAATTAATTAAACTAATATACATTAAACAATTATTTAAACCATGAAAATTGATTAAATACATAGGGTTGTTACATACACCAACCCTTCAAGAAACTTTGTCCTGAAGTTAAAGTATTTTATGATATAAGGGAAAAGACACATGGTTCACACATTCATATCCAATAACCAACATTATCAGTAAGTAAGCCAAGAAAATTCATACATACTAGTGTACACGTGCAAGAAATGCATGTGTAGCTAGTACATACAAGTCTCGTGCATGTACTAATAACAACAACTATCACTTCTATAATAATTCTGTATGAATCCAATCCAATCAACAAGACTATTCAATTTATAAAAGATAATAAGCCAATCAATTGTTTGTGAAATCCCTTAATTATAATAATCTATCTCAACAATTGTTTATTTAGACAATTGTAGTTTAGTTAAGTAATTATGAATATACATATATACAGATTTTCTTTTCAGAAGGAAAAACAATAAATTCCACCATAAGGAAAATCTCCATACACTCTCAACTATTTCTACTCATCCTTCCTCCCTAACTTACTTCCATCTTCCATTCCTATCCTTCCTCTACTGGACTATCTTGGAGCATCAACTATATTGACCTAACTCCAAATAGAACCCGTAAGCGGAAGTGTCACTATCTTGACCAAGCTTCCCTAGCAGGCAACTGACAGTCATCATCACACGTCTAGGGGAGCATGATCTAACACCATCCTCCCATGACTCCAAGTTTCAGAAGATACATGGTGGTAAATGCATCCACCCCTCCTAATAGGACTAGGGTCCACACCCTATAATGGAATATACCGTGGCACCATGTTGCTGGGAATTTCTTCATCGTTTATTCAGTTTTTAGGCAGTCTCATCACCTGAAATCCTGTACTGGTCCATATATCATAGCAATGCATTCAAACAAATATAATTTGAAATACAAAGATTCATACCATATTGTTTCCCGGTCAGTGGTCATGACAACCACTTTCATTATCATTATCCCTTGGCTATTTCATAGCCCAATGACCTACAGATTAGTCTGTAACACAAACTCATACATATCTATGCATTTTCATCATGTAATTGCATACAACCATAATTTCAATTCGGTATCCATGTACCAACAACTTTAACATCAAAGTTTTTAAGTTAGAAATAGATCTCATAATATCCCCATAATTCAATTAACGTTACCCATTCATAGAATTATCATTTACATAATAGATTGCATCATATCCAACATCATTCAAATAGCATTTAAACCTTCATAGGATTCAAATTCACACAATATATTGCATCATATCCATCATCATCAATAACATCTAAACATTCATAGAATTTACATTCACATAGTAGATCACATCAGATCCATCATCATTGAATAACATTTAAACATTCATACATGTTTGTACGTCTTAAAAGTTCAAGTGCATCATTAATAGTTTCACTGTGAATAATAATAAAAAAGTGATTAGGCCTCAGGTAATCCCAGTTTTCTAAGTAAAAAGGTGGTGTTACATACACTCAACCTTCTAGAACATATTCTCGAAGTGGTCAAAAAAGTGAGGGATAATCTCGTCGTAACATCTCAGCATGTTCCCAAGTAGAATATCTTGGACTATACTTGTTCCACTGGACCTTAACTCGGTCTACCAGACGGTCCCTGAGCTGTTGGAATCTACAGTCCAATATGCGTAATGATTATACCATGAGGGTTCCCATGTCCCATACCTTCAATTCCTTCCAATTTAGTTTATGTGATTCATCAGCAACATAATGACATAGAACATATACATGAAAAACATTATGATTTTTATGCAAGTGGGGTGGCAGTATGAGACGATAGGCAATGGGTCCAATTTTCTCTTGGATTTTGAATGGTCCTATAAATCGAGGTGACAACTTTTTCCCCTTCCCGAACCAAATGGTACTCTTATTAGGCCTAATACGAATGAAAACCTGATCTCCCACTTTATAACTTAGATCAGTCCTGTGTGCATCCGCATAACTTTTCTATCTATCATGTGCTTCCTTTAGTCTCTGCCTAATCTGAATCACCTGTTCCTCCATCTATTGAATCAATTTTGGCCCAACTATTACTCAGTCTTCTAACCTCTCCCAACTCAACATTGTTTTGCATGGTCTTCCATACAAATCTTCGTAGGGTGGCATTCTGATGGAGTTATGAAAACTGTTATTATAGGCAAACTCTACCAAAGGTAGGTACTTCTCCCAATGGGTTTGATTATACATAACATACATCCTAAGAATGTCTTCCATAGCCTGATTTACTCTCTCATTTTTCCCATCAGTTTCCAGATGATAAGTTGTGCTTAAGTTCAACTGAGTCCCCAACGATGACTACAAACTTGTCCAAAACCTAGATGTGCATATGGAGTCCCTATCTGAAATGATATTCTTAGGTATCCTGTGCAAACAGATGAACTCACTTACAAATAGGAGTGCCACATCAGTGACATCGTAAGTGTCTCTAACTGAAATAAAATGAGCACTCTTGGTTAACTTATCAACTATCACAAGAAGATTGTGTCTATGATATGTGAGTGGAAACCCCACAACAAAATCCATGGAAATGACTTCCCACTTGGACATAGGAACATTATGTGGTTGTAGGAGACCTATCGGGTGATGGTGGTCGTCTTTCACTTGTTGATACTCTAGGCACTTGGCAATGAAATGGACTACATCATGCTTCATGCCTACCCAGAAGAATAGCTTCCTCATGTGTGTGTACATTTTATTTACACCTGGATGCGCACAATAAAGTTCTCTATGGGATTCCTTCTGTAAGATGTTTCGAATATCCCCACTTTTGGGGATGTACATCCTTCCTTGATATCTTAATAGTCTGTCTTCTTCTAGAATATGTCCTTCATACTTTGTATCTAACTACCTCCCACTCTGGAGGTTTGAAGTGACCTTTAAATACCAACTATCTCCATGGAGTTATGTCAACACACATTCCCTCAGATTGACTTTTAAGGGTACCAGGGAGAACACACGTGGCCTCCTACTCAAGGCATTCGTGACCACATTCTATTTTCCCTTGATATATGAAATACCGAAATCGTACTCACTCATGAACTCACTCCATCGCCTTTTCTTGGAATTTAGATCCCTTTGAGTGAAGAGATGTTTTAAACTTTGATGGTTTGTTTTGAGCTCAAAGTTTCACCCTATTAGATAGTGCCTCCAAAGTTTCATAGCTAGCATTACAACTGCCAAATCTAAATCATGAGTAGCATAGTTTCTTCAACTTCCTTGATGCATAAGCTATCACTCCTCCATCCTGCATTAGCACAACCCCAAACTGTTGCTTCGAGGCATCTTTGTAGACTGTGATGTCCTTTTCCATATCCGACACTCATAGAATTGGTGCACTAGTTAGTAACCTTTTAAGCTCGATGAATGCACTATCACATTCTTCTGTCCATTCATACCTGACCCCCTTGTGCTACAAACTGGTGATGGGTTTCTCTATTTTAGAGAACCCTTCCACAAATCTCCGATAATAACCTGCTATCCCCATTAATCTTTTTACCTCATGAGCATTTTTCGGCACCGACCACTCCATAATGGCCTTTACCTTTTCTGGGTCCACAGATATTCCTTCACCGGAAATGATATGACCTAAATAGTGAATTTATTTCTAGAAGAAGGAACACTTCGACAACTTCCCATACAATTTGTTCTCTCTAAGGAAAGACAACACCACTCGCAAGTGTTCCTCATGTTCTCTTTCATTCTCGGAATAGATGAGGATATCATCTAGAAAGACTTGTACAAAGCGGTCTAAGTATTTCCAGAATACACCATTCATGAGGCTCATGAATACTGTTGGTTCATTGGTCAATCCAAAAGGTACTACAACAAACTCATAATGCCCAGACCGAGTTTGAAAGGCAGTTTTAGGAATATCGCCTTCCTTAATCCTTAACTGGTCATACCCTGATCGCAAATCAATTTTTGAGAATACTGTTGCTCCTTTCATCTGATCAAAGAGATCATCTATCTGTGGTATTAGGTACCTATTTTTCACTATAGCATGGTTCAAGTCCCTGTAATCTATACACAATCGTAAGTAACCATCCTTCTTCTTCACAAAAATTACTGGTGCACCCCAAGGTGAGACACTAGGCCTTATTATCCCTAAGTCGAGTAGCTTTTTCAACTGCATCTGCAACTTACAAATTTTTGGCGCTATCATCCGATACGGAGTCTTGGAAATTGGTTCTGCACCAAGTTTTATCTCAATAGTAAAATCAAGCTCCCTCTCAGGAGGTAACCCCGAAAACTCATTGGGAAAAACATCCTTAAAATATGAAAACATTGGGTACTGATCCAAGGAGGGTCCTTTCCTCTCATTCACTCTTCCACGACATAAAGTTGACACCCTTGCCTCATGCACCGCTTAACCTTCATATTTGAGATAAAGTGTAGACACACCTTTCTCCGTACGCCATGGATCTCTACTGGCCTTCCTTCATCGTCAACACAAAGCACCCTTTTTGCAAAATAGTCTACCATAGCTCGATGTGCTTCTAACTAATCCATTCCAATGATTAGGTCATACGTCTCAAGGGCATTGACATATACCTTCAACCTAGTAGTACACACCCCCAAGTCTACTAGACAATTATCAACGCTAGGTCCTACCGCTTGTTTTCCCCTGAAGCCATCTCAACTTATTTAAAGTCATCGTGCTCATAGGTTTCCAACCCACTCTTTTCTAATGCAAATGGTGAAATGAAACTATCTGTAGCACCAGAATCAATTAAAATTTTAACATTTAAATGGTTTAGCATACCTGACGATTCCACCAAAGTGGATTGATGTTCTTCCTGGAGATTATTAACTGCTACATAAATCTGGTGGTTTCCACTTTCTCTCCCCATCGAGGCCTTTCCTTTTCTATGCACAAATCATGCTTGTAACTCTGGGCAGTCATGTTGGTAATGGGGTCCTCCACACCCCCAACACATAACATGAGATGGAATCTGTGCACTGCTCTATGACAGCCTCTATAATGAGTTCCTTCCCCTAGAACACCTGCCCCTACTACTTTCTCCCTGAGATGGTCATGGACCTGCCTATGTCATTGGTGATGAACGAGATGTTGCACTTGCTGCCATTGAAATACATGTGGCAACTGTCCTTGGTGCAACTCTATTACCATATGGAGGTGACCTAGAGCTCCCTCCCCTGGAGAAGCTCCTAGGGGCCTTCCCCACAAATCCAGGATGATGTGGAAAGGTTGATCTCATACCTCCATTTATGTTCATGTGTTCCTCCACATAACGTGCATTTTCAACCGCTTCCGCTACTGAAGATGGTTTCCACATCTGCACTATGGCCCTTATCTTAGGGTTTAACCCATAGAAAAAGAATTCTACCTATCATTGATCATTATCCATGTACAAAACATATTTTACCAATTCCATGAACCTAATCTCATACTCTTCCATGGTTCTGTTTCCCTGTACTAGAGCATGAAATTCTCCCACCTGTTGTACCTCGTAGTAAGCTGGTAGATATTTCCTTCGGAACCTTTCCTCAAAACGTTCCCAAGAGACAGTGTCTGGGGTAAGGTGAAACTGCCTCTCCAGGGTGCCCCACCAATTCAAGACACTGTCTCTCAACTGAAAAATCACTATCTTCGCCTTTGAGGTAGACGCATAGTCTCTTAAGGTGAAACACCTTGTCATGACTTCCAACCATGCCTCTGCATGTTCATTGGCATGACCCCTGACAAAATATGGAAGTTTAATCTTCTGTAGTTCTCTAGTCATGTCTTTGGGTGGAAGTCCTCCCCCTGAATCCCTCAACGCTTCAGGATTACCCATTCTAGATGGTTGGGGCTCCACTTCAATCCCTGTTGGATAACACCCCTTTAAAGTCTCATTTATGGCCTCCAAAGAGCGCAAAATGAGATCTAATTCAGGCGATGGTGGTGGCAGCATTGGCGGTCCCTGTGACGATGCCCCTCTGCCTCGATTTCCTCGAGTCCTAACCTTCCTGTATAATTGAATCTGCATCAACCAAAAGTTTTTCAGGGAGCGTCTATGGCAATTCACATTTGCACAACTTAAACTTGAAAACAGGGTTAGGCGTAAGTTTTTTTTTTACTTGTCTATAAACAAACATTACTCTCTTTAGGGGAAGTGGCTAGGTCAGGGTCGAAAGCCTCTAATCTTGATGTATTCACCTAAGAAAACTACCAACTCCCTCACCTAGTATCTATGCTAGCATCGCACTACACTTGCCAATTCCTCTAACTTACCTTCCTAGTGCGCATGAAGTCCCCTCCCGCTTATCTTGGTCTAAGTCTTTTAAAAAAATTCTTTAAAACTAGGTAAGGTGATTTTTTTATATAATTAATCAACATTATTAAAAGAAAAAACAAAAAAAAAATCTAGATTAAAATTTAACCTAAGTTTCAGTCGCCTTAATCAATGCATTTAATTAATCCATAAATTCTAATATTATTGTTGGTATCCTACTTAAGTACCTAATTAATCACTTAATTAATCCCTAATTTAATTAACCAATTAAATTAATTAATCACCTTTATTATTCACATTAATTAGTTAATTAGTTATCACCTTGTATATATTTAAATTTAAATATTATTATTATTAAATAATTAACATTTAAACTAATTTAAACAATAATAGTTTAAACCTTAAATAAAAGATAATAATTTTTTTTTAAATAAAAATAACAATAAAATAAATAATAAAATAAAATATAAAGTAAAACAATTAAAATACAATTAAATAGAAAACAAAAAGAATTAAAAGAATTAAAAAAAATAAAAGATAAATAAAAAAATAAAAAAATAAAAAAATAAATCTAAAGTCGAGCAGTGGGTCCTCGCATGAGGCCCACGTGCCCCTCCCCCCCAGCACTCATCCCTTAACCCTAATCTCCTCTCACCCTTATCTCTTCAAACCCTGCCCTCTCTCCCCTTTCCATTTCATTTTTTTTCGTCAAACGCTCAGCAGAGGTGAAGGATGAGGTCGGCCATGGCCATCCCTCTGCTTGGTCGACCCTGGTTTCCATGATTTCAAGGACTTGAGGGAGTGTTGTGTACAATGGCGTGTTCCCTTTGCTCCTTTGTGGGATTCTCCTCCATGGCTTGGCGTGTGGTCTTGGCTGCCGTGTTTTGTTTCAGTTTGTTTTTTTCTTTTCTTTCTTTTTACCTTCTTGTGACTGTAACGCCCCTTCATGGGATCCTCCTTCATGGCTGTGGGATTTTCATTGGGCTATGTGTGACCCGAGGGATCTTTCCTCGACTTGGCTTGGGGCATGGTTGCATTGGCTCATTGGTTCCTCCTCGAATATCTTTTTNTGGCTGTGGGATTTTCATTGGGCTATGTGTGACCCGAGGGATCTTTCCTTGACTTGGCTTGGGGCATGGTTGCATTGGCTCATTGGTTCCTCCTCGAATATCTTTTTCTAGTCACATGTTTCCATTTGTTATGGACTCGTCAGTGAAAGTATTGCAGTTTGAAAGTCTATAATATTCAATTGCTTATGGGAAATAGCGTTGGCATTTGGTTGTTTCCCAAAGCATTGGGGCTTGGAAAAGTAACACATCGGGCGCCTGGTGCATTTATCTTGTGTGTTGTATGGTGTTGCGAGGAATGGAAAGGTTCGGCTCTTGGTGTTGGCCTTGTGTGGTTTATTATGATAACCTGTGTTATTTGCAGGTTTTCATTTAGTAAACCGTGTTATTTTATAGGTGTTGACCGTGGGTGGTGAGGATAGCGGTGACTATAGGTGAGGATAGCGATGAGATGTATTGATTGCATTGTAGGCTTGGTGCTTAGCGTTGGGCTACGTATGTGTATTGGACTATGGATTTTCTCCTACACATAGGGTTTGTGAATTCACACGATGGGCGCGTCGGTGTTGGACCATTCTTCAAGGTGCTGGCTTGGTAGTTGGCTTTGTGTGGTGGAACTCCGAGCCCTATATGCGTAGTGCATGAGCTCGCTCTTGGTTCTTGCTCCATGTGATTTAGTGCTCGACGCTTAGGCCCTCAGTCTCTGCTAACTTGTGCGCTATGTTTTATTTTTATTTATATATATATTTTTTATTTATTTAATTTTTTTTTCTTTTTAGTTAATATTTTAATATCTATATATATATATATATATATATTAATACTAAAAAAAGGGTAACAAAGATTAATAATAAAACAATGTTGTTGTTTCCTAATAAGATTAATTTCGGGGTTTTTGGGTGCAAAAGAAGGGATTTCTAGGTCAGTTTTACTCTAGGTTTTTCAAGGTTATTTTCTTGTTTTACTTGGGTTTACAGGGTTATTTTCATTTTTTTTTTTTTATTGTTTCTAGTTCTAGGGTCGTTTTTTTTTTAGTTTTTTTTTCA
>SNQJ01S0012422.1:82988-96105 GCA_010110895.2 Picea sitchensis
CATGGCAGCCCAAAGATTATTGTAAGTGATAGAGATCCCATCTTCACTGGACATTTTTGGACAGAATTATTTTCTTGTTTGGGTACTCAATTGGCTCATAGCTCATCCTATCATCCTCAATCTGATGGACAAAATGAGATAGTGAAAAAATGTCTGGAAGGCTACCTTCGTTGCTTCATCTTTGATAAACAAACACAATGGTTCAAATGGTTACCCTTGGTAGAATGGTGGTATAACACTTCCTTTCATACTGCAACAAAAATGACACTATTTATGACACTCTATGGATACCACCCTCCTTCCATCACTTCTTCTCTAAAAGAAAAATCTAAGGTTCAAGTAGTGCAAGATCACATCGAGCATCAACAACAAGTTCTCCAAATATTAAAGGACAACCTAACCATGGCACAAAATCATATGAAACAACAAGCAGATCAACATCGTAGTGAAAGAAGTTTTGAAGTAGAGGATTGGGTGTTTTTAAGAATACAACCATACAAATAGATGTCCCTCAAGCAAGCCAAGAAGGATAATAAATTATCACCAAAGTACTATGGCCCTTATAAGATGTTGCAAAAGATTGGTACTATGGAATACAAATTGGAGTTGCCTGCATCTTCACGAGTACACCCAACTTTCCATGTTTCATGCTTAAAGAAGGTTATAGGTGACAAGTCGCAGTTCAAACTATATTACCAGAACTTGACGAGGAAGGAAAAATCATATTAGATCCTGAAGCCATCACTGACACAAGAATTCGCCAGTTGAGGAATAGATCCATTTCAGAGTATCTCATTAGATGGAGAAAACTATCGGCTGAAGATTCCACTTGGGAATATGAGAATTTTATACAGAAGCATCCAGAGTTACTCAAGCGTTGTGAACACTTGTCTCAAGGGGAGGGGCATGTTAAGCCCTAAATAGTGGCTCATTACCCCTTAATTAGGGAATATTATATTAGTAATGTTATTGTATTTATGTCATCTTTAGTCCATTAGTTGTAATTATACCTCCTAGTCTCCTATATATACCAAGGAGACATTTTCATTTTGAATCATCTTGTAATTGTACATTTATGTGGGCATAAGGAGGTTTCCCCCTCGAAGAGGCTTATTATCTGAGTTTATCTCTTTTTCAAGGCGTTGAGTACTTATTCTGAGGTTTTTCTATGCTATATTGATATTAGGTTCTTAACAGGAGACCTGTATCCTTATAGCAGAGATGATGCAAGAGAAATGGATGATCAGGAGGAGATTCAGTGGGAAGAACATATGCCCACAGTAGAAAAACCTCAGATGGAGAAAATCTTAGAACAAAGAGTTGGAAAGAAGACCAGAAGAAAGATGTATCCTGAATATTTAGTGAAGTGGAAATATCACCTAGTGGAAGATTCAAGTTGGGTTACTAAACATGATATTTTGAAGCATGGAAAAATAGTGCGACAACTCATGGATAGGAGTCCATGAATATTTTGGCCAAAGGAATATGATGTAGGAGTATCGCTATCAAATCAAGAAAAGTGAAAGTGGAAGCGAATCGACACCTCAACACATTGAAAGAGCCAAACCGACTCTTAACCAACTTGGTAGCAGTGTGGATATTTTTTGATTTTCTTGTTAATTAATTAGTTGTATGTAAAACCGGGCCACCGTTTGAAATGACTGATTATTGTAAATGCTTACACGATTGTAAAATATTATAGGTGTAGGATATTATCCCTTATTAGTCATTAGGTTGCATTTAATTAAGTTGATTAGGTAATGACTAGATCATGGTGTGAAAGAGCTTAGATAGGATGGAGAAGAGCTCAAGAGCCGACTCCTTAGAGAAGTGTTTTTTTTTTTCACGGGATTGTGTTTGTAAGAGGTAGAAGTTGTAACCTTGAGTTTTTGGAATGAATAGAATAGAGGAAAATTTATCCAATTGTATAGTGTTGATACTGTTCTATAGTTTTACTATTGTTATTAGCTTTTGTGAATGTATGAGGTTCATGGTGAATAATGAATTCATGAATAATTGAATAAGTTTCAATTGTTTCTCTTCTGTAAGTTTATGAAAGGAGCACATATCGAACACAAAGATTGCGTATGAGAGAGTCTTTTGAGTCGAAGATAACAAGAGATAGCATGGAATTTTTGTATGCAGAGTGTGCATATTGAACACAATGAGTGTGTATGCGAAGTATTTTACTTGGAGAAAATTTGGAGAAATAAATCGATTTTTCTTGTAAGATAGTGTAGAGGTTAGTTGCAAGGAGTGCAAAGGACCAGGCATCGACTAAGTGTTGAAGAAATCCCTTTGAGGAATTCAAAGTTCGAAGAAATAACAATTACATAGAATTTAGCAGGAGAAATCATTCAAAAGAAGAATTTTTGAAGGGTGGAAAAGATAAAGGGTTAAGATTTTCCCAGGAGGAGTTGAATCATTTCATACCATTAGATCTTGGAGAAGTTGCACACTGGTTAGTCGCAAGGATCCTTCGAAATTCGCAAATCGGAAGATTTGAAGTGAAGAGGGGTGAAAACCTCTAAAGAAAGAAGTTGCGAAGTGGATCTCGACTGTTGTATGTGGGAGAGATAGGGACCGTTGATTATGAAGGGAGAATTCGGGGTTTGTGATTCGGTAGAAAGCGATGAAGTCGTTGTCAAAAAGGTTAAAACCTGAAGTTTCAAAGTGGAATAAGGGTATTATCTAAACCGTTGATCATTGGTTAAGGAGGATTGTTTATCTTTGTGTGTGGAGACAATTCGTAATTCGGAAATTGAGAGTTGTGCAACAAAGTGTGTTAAATATTCCCGAAGGAAGGAATCTGAAGAGATCATAGTCATTGGTTGTGTGAACAACGAGAGTTGTAGATCTCGTTCATAGGAATCTGCGGTTTGAAATTCAGAAGAATTGGCAGAGGCTATACTCAAAACATCTAAAGTACAAAGCCCGAAGCGCTTAAGGAGTTAAGCCTAGGGTCACATCTCGAGGTTGTATACGAAGAGGGGATAGTGTGGAAGAGTTAGCACCCAAAATCTAAGCAAATCAAAAAGAGTGCTTAGAAGGGATCGCGAGTGTCATACAACCTGTGAATAAAGAGAAAAATGGACTTGTGTAAAGTGTTCTAGAGTTATTGAAGGTCCGAAAGAGCAAATCCAAATAAAGAGTTTAAGATCCTAGACAAGGAGGTCGCACATCCCTTTGGAGAGAAGGGGGGTTTACACCAAAGGAACACAAGGAAAAAGAAAAATTAGGTTATGATTCAGATAAAGAAGAATCACATTTTATAAGAAAGCTCAAGAGGGGAATCGGAAAATACAAAGGTAAGTATCCTTTTAAGTGCTTCAATTGTGGTAGAGTAGGAAACTATGCTAAGAAATGTCCTTTTGAAGAAAAGAAAAGATTCCACAAGAAAAAAATCTTTCTACTCCAAGGAGGACAACAATTCTTCAGATGAAAGTAATGGAGAAGAAATGGATACAAGGGAATTTCTCTTCATAACTCAAGAAACTAAATACAATAACCAAAAAATTTCTAAAATAGATGAATACAATTCTAAAGAAGATTATTATGAAGAAACTAAAGGAACAAGTAGTGACTCTTTCTAGGGAGACAATGACATCATAGAAAGTGAACAATAAGGTGATGAGAATCTTGAAAAATTGAAGTATGTTGAAGAAGAAAATGCTAAGCTCATAAACATAAATAGAGAACTAAGAAATGAATTGACAAGATGTGAAGAAGATAATCATGATCTTGAAAAGACAATTAATATATTGAAGGAATGATTAGAATATTATGAGAAATTAAAAGCATAATTGGATCACATAAAAAAGGAGCTAATGTTGACTATGGAAAAGTTGTAAACTTTTGGAAGAAGTACTAAAAATATAGATGAAATCCTTTGCAATTAGAGATCACCTAATGATAATACGGGACTTGGATATCATAACAGTTCAGATATGGAACATATATATAAAGAAAACAAAAAAGATGAAGGAAATTATAGAATTTATGCAAATTCCTTAAGAAGTGGAATCAACGACCAAGAAAAATTTGAACAACAGGAACATAAAACATTCATTTGGAACAAAAGATCAAAATTCAGGAGGTGTGAAACGCCAAGAAGATCACTCCCTATTAGGTATGAGAATATTTTTCTGGTTCATTATTATACTTGCAGAAACTTTTGACAGAAATAAATTAACTGCAAAATCAATGCAAGAGACAACTATGTGAGAAATGTAAATGATTATGGATATCCAAGGAACAATCATGTAAACAATTGATTTGTAAAAGCTTATGGATATGTCAAAAAAAAATACAAACCATTCGATCCACTCATGGATCATAATATCATATGCTACAAATGCAATAATATTGGTCACAAAGCACAATATTGCAAAGATATGAAATAATATGCTCCTATCATAAAACCAACTATAGTATGGAAAAGGAAAGAGAATTCAGGCCAAGAAAATTGTCGAATAACATTGATCGTTGAAGATAAAGAAGAAGAAGATGAATGATACATAGACCATGGGTGATTAACACACATGACCAGGGACCAAAATAAATTCATCAACTGAAATCAAAAGGGTGGAAGTGTTTCATTTGGAGATGACTCCTCTGTCAAAATACTAGGAAAAGGTGTAGTAAATCTTGGAAGTGAAAATGTAAAAGCATAAAATTTCCTACTCGCTGAAGATATCAAGCATAATCAGTGCAATGTTAATAAAATATGTGATAAAGGATACACTCTCAAGTTTGATTCTCAAAAATGTGAAATCAAAAAAAGGCTTAGGAAATTTGGTAGCAACAATGACAAGAAGAGAAAATAACATATACATCCTAGACAAAGAGAAGAGAAATAAAATTGAAGTCACAGGAAAAATCTTCAAGGACCATCAAAATGAAAAAAAGGAAAATAAGATAGAAAAGAAAAAGGAAGTACTATTGAGTGCTACCTGTTCATGGGGAGAATCCCTGAAGAAAAGATTAATCATTTTCCATTGATGTGAAAGGGGGAGATAAAAAATAGGAGCACATTGACAGGGGGAGAGACGGATGATAGGGGGAGCATGAGTATTGTCATCAATGACAAAGGGGGAGATTGTTGGAAAATTGGTTTTCATTAATGTCAACCCTAGAAGAAGTTAAGAATCCCATAGTTGCTTGAAGATGAAGAGTACAAAAGATGTTTTGAATAATCCCACAAGAATATATAGAGGTGTGGTCTAGAATCCCCTACAGTTAAGTGAATAATTCTATATATGTCCAAGATCAAGATTGGAATATGGAGATTGTTGAAGGCATTATTTGTGGTCAATTTGGATACCCTATATTTGATAGAATTTTTACCCTACATAAATAAATAAAATGGAATCACAAATTACATGGTTGGAAATCATATTATCATACATTTCCAATGGTATATGTAATTCCCTCTAAATCCCAAGGAATGAGAATATATGAATTTGTTTGTCCGAAAACCCAGCCAAAAAATTAAGGACGGTTCTGTGAGGTCGGCCCATAAACTAAAAATAGGGACACAACTACTATAAATATAGGATAGATTTTTGCATTCTTAGAGAATCCAAGCTAGTGATCTCTTAGCACAAGTTTGTAGTGAAGCAACTAGGAGGATAAGGAGCTCTTACAAAGGATATTTTCTAGTCTTATGGTGATGTTTTGATCATTTCTATGGGTTCTCTATAGTATGGAATGTTGATTCTTTGCAAAAGGTTATATGTGGTTGTTGAGTTTTATGTGTGTACCCATGTGGACCTAGGATCTCTATGTGTCCACCTAGTTTCTATGTGGACCCAATTTCTATGTGGACCTAGTTTAATGATGATGTTGTATCAATGACACTAACAGTTGTAGGTTGATTCTATCATTTATATTTAAGGGTGAAAGGAAGAGGCAAGCAAAGGGGGTTGTATCCACCTTCTAGTTGCTGCTGGAGAATATAGGGAGTTGGTGCTTCCTTCAAGTTGCATCCTGTAAATTAGGAGGTTGGAGCCTCCTTCTAGTTGGAGTTGGAGATCTTGGAATTTGTAGCTTCCTTTGAATGAAATATTTTATTACATAAGAAAACATTCAGTGGATTTTCACTTATATCTATTGTCCGTTGCGTATCTCTTCTTATTCTCTTTATTGGATATATAATTTGATTGGAAGGTAAAGTTATAAAAGTGATAAATTTTACTTGATACTGATTCATCCCCTCTCTCAATATCAAATTTTGTAATCAGTTCATTGATATGATATTAATGTTAAATATGCATAGTATGAAATGAGTTGAAAAAACTCAATCAAGGAGTATTAGAAGCATTATAAATAATTCCCATTTAAAAAAACTTGGACAAAAAAAACTTGTTATTTTATCTCATTACAAATAGAGGTAGACCAATTGACTACAGATAAGAGCTTACAAGTTCAAATCATTATAGGTGATATGATTTGACCTGCTCATTTTTCATCATATTGATTTTTGTATCATGCAAAAACACCCAGATCTCAACCTTGAGCTTTGAAACACTTCACACAACCACTCTAAAATTTAAGTGTTTGTACATGTGAACTTGTTAGAGATAGTATTCCACAATAAAACTTGACCTCTAGGTCGCCATCTACCCAAATTTTGTAACTCTGAGAATTGAAAGAGTAGTCTAAAGGAAAACTCGACTATGGTTTGTAGTCGTTAGAATTTACAGTTTAGAAATAGAGAGAGTGTGCTACATCCCTCTACAATTTAAGGAAAGAGAAAAAATTAGTCATCAACTTCTTGGAATTGACTTTCTCTAAGTACCCCATATAAATATAATTTCCTACCTTATTGAACTTCAATTTGTTCCTTTTCATGAGCCAATAATATATGATGCATTCTACCTCACCCCCTCCCACCCCCATAGAGCGCGCGCACGCACACACACACACACACACCTTGGATCCCTTTGGTTATATGATAGAAAAACCTCCAATGATATGACCCTCTAAATCCCCAAAACCCTCATTCCTTGGTCTAACAAAATAATGATTATTTCCATCACCTTGGCCCATATTTCCAATAAAGCTTTTGATTCCATATGAGAATATCTCGGGTCAAAGCTATCTAGGTGATGTCTAGAACAAAAAAAGAAATGCGAAATCCCACAATTATCGTAGGGAATATAAAAAGTGTCCCCTATTTTTCCAACTTAAGTGTAATGTAAATGGCCTTATCCATAAACCCTTTAAAAATAATAGAAATTTCCCAAATCTTTAAAGAAAGGAGTAATGTTTTTAAAGGATCTATATTGATTAAGGTCATGCCTTCATAATATGCCAAATTTGGAGTGTAAGCCCCAGGAAATACTGGATTTGTAGTGATAGGATTTAACCTAGCTTCTAAAACCTCTCCAATTTCATCTCGAAATATAGAAATTTCTTTATTCATAATACTTGCCACCCCCTTTGAATTTTTAGTATTCTCCATACCATTACCCCATACATTTGACTAGTTACTACCTTCGGGAACTATGTTTTTTTTTCCTCCATTTTTCAAGAGACCTTAAAACCTTCCAAACTTCCTTAGTTAATTCAACCTTTATGTAATATTTTCTTTTCAAAGGAATATAACAATCCATCATTAAATGACCATAAATATGACAAATATCACACTTGAATGGTATCGCAATGTAATATAGTATTAAGTATAATGGAACTCCTTCCTTCATATTATAAACTCCTCAATGTGGCCCTCCCTTAGGTCAAGACCAACAATTATCCATGAAATGGTCATATTCGTAGTATCCCAAAATCTTAAGTAGGGATGATTTTAAGGATGGAAATCTATTTTAAAATGTAGAAATGTTGGAGAATCTTACTAATCCTTCATTGAAAACTATTAAATGTTTGGAGATATTTTTGTAAAAATATTCAAATTTCTAAGGATTATCTAGAGTTTGTATAATTTTTTGGCGATTTTTAAGGTAAAATAATTTTATCCTTTAGAATTTGGGCGAATCATTTTTTGAATAATGATTCTTTTTGGGAAAACCATTTATAATTATCCCATGAGTGAAATTTGTCCCCCAAAATTATCCCTGATCTTAAGTTGGAATCATAGAAGGTATCAAGCATATTCAATATTTTCTTAAACACTTCATACGATCAAAATTCCATTGGAAACCCTAGGAGCTTGACCCAAATTGGTGTTAGTTCCATTATATCTAAATCTACATCAAAGAAACATGCCCATCTCTTTAGGTTGATAATTGTTGATTCCTATATCCAAACATTAGCTAATATTTTTTTAACATGATCCTTATACTACATAATGAAACTCATATAACCCCTAACAAAAATGAAAAATATTGGAGAATAACCCAAAAGTGCCACCCAAGAATCCATCGACTAATTCTTCAAGTTTCTTCTTTAATTTTTCAACCTTGGAATCTCCCTACCAAGGATAAGTAAACCACATTTGTCACCTCATTCATCCTTTTGTCATTCACCAGTAGTAGGAATCTAAGGAATATAATCCCATTTGAAGTGGCTAATGCATACCAAACCAAGTCAAGATACCCTCTATTATTTTAACCCTATCTTCTTCAAGGCATACAAAAGCTAGGAAATATAATCCCATTTGAAGTGGTTAATGGATACCAGACTAAGTAAAGACACCCTATATTATTTTAACCTTATATAATTCAAGGAATAAGGAAGTAGGCCATATAATCTCATTTGAAGTGGTCAATGCATACCAGACCAAGTAAACACAACCTCTATTATTTTAACCCTATCTTCTTCCACTCTACCAAAACCATTTGGCTTCTTTCAAGAATCCTTAAATCTAGAACCATGCCCAAGGATATCTAAATCATTATTTTAAACTAGTGGATTTACACCATTGAAAATAAAAGAGTTCATAGGAATTCCTCTACGTAAAACTTAACAATGTCAAACCATAAGGATAACCCCTCTTGCTAACTAGATTGTACCTTTTGTACCTCATCTAGTGTTATGGTGATTCACTCTGCCTTTTTTGACAACGTGTTAAGGAAAACATAAAAAATATCACATGTAGGAGGTGCACACATATGGGATCGCACAAAAACCCCATATCCTAAGTTTTCAGAAGAAGTATGTGATGGACCGGTAGTCAGAAAAACTAATCCACCTAGGGAAACCTCTTTGGAGTTTCTCCATAACCCCGATGATGCCAACATCTAGTGGTTTTTGAATGGATATGATAAATATTTCATTAGATCCACTATATCATCTTCCATGTTGCATCAGACACTCACATCCTTATCCAAACATTCCATATCATATTTCTGTGTTTCCACCATTGCATTGTTCATATTTATTTTCAAATCCCCAACTTCAGTTTGGCCATTTTAAGGTCTTTTATCTATGTGGCACATTCTTTCCTCGCGACTATTTTTCTAAGTATTCTTTTGTCTTTTTCCATGATCCATGTTGGGTAGAATGATGTTGCAAAAGACCTTTTAGGACTATTATTTCATTGTTAGTAACCTCAACCAATTATTTCTTAACTTCATACTTATATTAATATTAATTAAATATTTTTTTTAGGGAGGTTTGATCATTTTAGCATTTTATTCTAAATATCATGTTAAGATATTATATAATAATTAGATGGTTATAATCCATTTATTGATAAGTCAATTTTAACATGATTTTGGATAAATAATAGACTTTAAAATATTATATCATAATTAGAGATTTTAGTTCATGTTATTATTTTGTTTATTTACTATGATTTTTGTTAAATTCTTATTATTTTGTTTAAAATTATTTAATTACATTATAGAACTTCAAATGATTATATTGAAACCAAATTAATATGGGTTATTTCATGGTGAAATTGGAAACTCCACATATGCTATATTTTTTATATTAAAATTGTGGTGGAAAAACGTTTTATTGTAAAATTCCCTATATATGCATACATTAATTCTGACTTTCAAAATATTTGTAACAATATACATCTTCATAATTTTGTAAGTCATAAAAATAAAAAATATGTAGGAATGTTTCTCTTCAATATTTTTTTACCATATATTTAAAAT
Organism: Picea sitchensis; assembly: GCA_010110895.2. Classification (NCBI taxonomy): domain Eukaryota; kingdom Viridiplantae; phylum Streptophyta; class Pinopsida; order Pinales; family Pinaceae; genus Picea; species Picea sitchensis. The sequence continues at coordinate 93,056 of SNQJ01S0012422.1, forward strand.
GTTAAAACAAATTAATTAGCTCATAAGATTTCCTAATCCCTAATAAATCCAAATTATATTTAATGGATAGTCATCAATAATATATATTGAATATCATTTTAAAATTATTCTTCAAATCCATTGAAATCTTAAAATCAATTACATGCCGTATATCAAATAAAGATATAAACATGACTATATTTAAACATACAACATTTAATATAAAATAGTTAGGAAAGTGTAACCACACACATTCATAACCTATATATAGAAAATGATTACCTCTAGTCTATGAAATAAGGATCTAGTCATGCCTATGTTTCAATATACAACATTTAGTATAAAATAGATAAAAAAGTCTAACCACTCACATTCATAACATATATAGCCTATATATATAAAAGGATTACTTGTAATCTATCAAATAGGGATTTAAGCATGCCTATATTTAAATATACAACATTTATTATCAAATAATTAAAAAAGTGTAATCACTAGTATTCATAACCTATATAAAAAATATTAACTCACCTTCATAATTTATATATAAAAATTATTACCTCTAGTCTATCAAATAAAGATCTAATCATACCTACTTTTAAATATATAACAACTAATATAAAATCCTAAATAATTAGGAAAGTGTAACCACTGACATTCATAACCTATATATAGAAAATGGTTCAATCATTGACATTCACATTGGATGTTAAAACTTGTATGTAGGCTTAGTTGTCATTTGAACAACCATAAGTGCATCATTTCTGAAAATGGTTCAATCATTGACATTCACATTGGATGTTAAAACTTGTATGTAGGCTTAGTTGTCATTTGAATAACCATAAGTGCATCATTTCTGAAAATGGTTCAATCATTGACATTCACATTGGATGTTAAAACTTGTATGTAGGCTTAGTTGTCATTTGAACAACCATAAGTGCATCATTTCTGAAAATGGTTCAATCATTGACATTCACATTGGATGTTAAAACTTGTATGTAGGCTTAGTTGTTATTTGAATAACCATAAGTGCATCATTTCTGAAAATGGTTCAATCATTGACATTCACATTGGATGTTAAAACTTGTATGTAGGCTTAGTTGTCATTTGAACAACCATAAGTGCATCATTTCTGAAAATGGTTCAATCATTGACATTCACATTGGATGTTAAAACTTGTATGTAGGCTTAGTTGTCATTTGAATAACCATAAGTGCATCATTTCTGAAAATGGTTCAATCATTGACATTCACATTGGATGTTAAAACTTGTATGTAGGCTTAGTTGTCATTTGAACAACCATAAATGCATCATTTCTGAAAATGGTTCAATCATTGACATTCACATTGGATGTTAAAACTTGTATGTAGGCTTAGTTGTCATTTGAACAACCATAAGTGCATCATTTCTGAAGCTTAAATCTGGAAAAAAAAACAATGTCCACACTCCATTCTCATCACCATGCAATACGACCATTAACAGTAGTTTTCCATGATTTAATGTACAACTAATTTCAGAATAGTTTATAACATTATTCATGGATTAGAAATAGTTTAAAATACATACAAACACGTTCGAACCATCACCTATTTCACCATTTCAACTTATGTATACGTCCTCCCATTTTGAAATAGTATTTATTAAAACTTGAAATATGAGGATTGCAGTGCATGATGTGCTTGGCTTGGATAATGAAGATTTAAATTTATCATGAAGGGACGAATCATTGACCTTTCCTATTTTCTTTGTTTACAGTCTGTAATGTTCTCTATTTCAGATTTTTTTGTTTACAGTCTGGATGCATGTATCGACATTTCTTATAGTGGGAGATGACTGTAGGTATCACCGAATATGTCCCATGTCAATTATTAAGAATTTTTGCGTTGTGTGTGCGAAGGTTCGTGACGTAAATACAGTTACAGGGTTGTTTTATTGTGAAAATACATCTGAATATATCATGAAAAAATATGCAGTTGGACAGTCGTTGAAGGGGCTCAGTTCCTTAGGCACTCGAGGCGCAAGGTGTCGTGCACCTGAAAACTACGTGTCGAAGAAATGTGGACGTTTGAAAACTACTATAGATCGTAAGACGACGTAAGACAATTATAGATCGTCTTATTATATGTAATGTAAGACGACGTCACTAAAACGACTATTGATCGTATAGTAAACTCATCCACATGCGTGGAATTTGATTTTCAGATTATATAATGTCTTTTTAAAATTATTTTAAATCAAATGTAAGACATTTTGAAGGTTTATTATATGTGATTGTTATGCCTCCCGCGTTAGCTACTATTTGTTGGTATTAAGTCTTCTCTACCTTTATGCATTTTTTTTTAAATTAAAATTTCTCAAACTCAATATTTTTTATATTTAATTAAGTAGTGTATTTCTAAAATTTGTTAATTTGCTCTAGTGATGTTCATGTTAGGATTTGGATTTTAGGATGCGGTGGTTTGGAAATTTTTCATGGCTTCAAGGGTATGTTCAATTTAATGATGGATGTGTTAGTGACACTGTAAACATGGAAAAACATAAATAGTTTAATTTGGAGAGATTATTCAAGGTACTTTTACAATGAATTTGAATATTGTGTAAGAAGATGAAATGTACGCAAATGAATTTGAATATGGCTTAAGAAAATAAAACATAGGAAATTGAATTATAATTCTGAATATAGAACTTTTATTCATAGAAATTGTGTTGAGTACCTTAATGAAATTTCATTCCAAAAACTTATATAATTGTAGAGAGAACCAATTTTTCTAGTGTGGTGTATTTTTTGGAAATTGATAATATTAATTTTATATATTTTTTTTAATTAGGAAAGCCAATATATACTTGAAATTGCAAATGAAAAAAAATATATTAAAAATAACATAAAATATTAATTAAAAGAAACTATATATTTGGAATTTGCATAGCTGACTCTATCTATGTTTGTAGTTTCAACAACTGGCTTGTGTAGCCTATAGAAAACTAACGTCAAAAACAAATATATAGAAATGTATTCACAAAATGGAGGTTTTATCAATTTGTAGATCGAAACACTTGGTTTGTCATCCCAT
>SNQJ01S0012423.1:15415-43843 GCA_010110895.2 Picea sitchensis
TAGGATATAAAGTTGGCTTTGGGAACATGGCAGATGGCCCCTCTTTCTGATGGTGGAAGCCACTTTGGAAGACCAAAGCTCCATTGCGATGTAAACTAGCCCTTTGGCTCACTTTAAATAAAAAACTTCTTACCTGGGATAATAGAACCAAACGTGGATGGATTGGACCCAATCAATGTCTGTTATGTAAAGTCAAGGAATAAACAACTTCTCATATGTTTATTTCATGCTCTTATGCATCCATTTTTTATGGCCTAATAAAGCACAAGCTCAAAGCCACGTCTTTATGGAAGGATGACAGTCTCAAGGACAATGTCAAAAACTAGTATTTGGACAAGTCAGATTCCTCCTACTCGTTCCTACCTAGTCTTATGGTTAATAACTTATGGTGGGCATGTAACACAACAGTATTCAAAGATACTCTGGTCCCCCCAAAAGTTACAGCCTCATTAATATTAAGTCAAGATTCAGAGTTCAAAGCAGAGCCCAAGGAACCAAAGAAAAGATGTCCAATGATGCCTGAGTTGGACTTTGGCACCCCGTGGAGATTCTTTGATGGGGCTTCTCAAGGAATTCCTTCTATGTGTGGGGTAGGAGTGGTGCTCTACTTCAGTTAGTTTCACTTTATTCATATCAAGTATGCTTGAGGAAGAGGAACCAACAACAGGGCTAAATTCATTGCTCTTTAGACTTTGTTGAGTGTAGCAAAGAAGAAAGATATTCACAAACTTCAAGTGATGGGAAATTCCAAGTTGGTCATTGAATGGGCTCAGGGCAGAGTCAATTTACAAAATGTTCACCTGTCAAATATTTTAAGGGACATCAGGCTCACCTTTCAATATTTTGAATGGTTGTCCTTTGTAATGTCCCCAAGGCCGAGCCCAATTGTAAATCTGATGTATGAAATGAATTGTAATATGTGTTATAGACTGGTGAGCTAAGTTTGTATAAGATGGTGGGCTTATGTGATTGTTAGGCCAGAGGGCCTAAGGGTTGGAGGCCAAGGGCCTGATTTTGTACCTAAATGTATGCAGCACATTAATAAAATATTAACACCGCCATGGGCAGACCGACCACGATGAATGAGTGAAGGGGGACTAAGCATCCATAGAGAGGGCAAGGAATTAGGGGCTGGAAGGTGGGAAAAGGGGCTAAGTGTTTAGCCTAGGGGGCTTAAGCTTGGGAATAATATTATATTATTATTCCAAAAGAACATGTGCCATTTATATTTTATCCTAAGTTCCTAACCATAAGGGGGTGATCTGTTCTGGTGGAACGCATGCAGTTCCATGGGTGACAAGTGTCAACCCTGGCGCATGCGAATAAAACAGCCAGGATGAGTCGTGAGAAGGGTGCCTCCTCCATTCTACCCAACTGCCTGAACGCGTACAGAGCCCTGGATAGTACGACCAACCTGACCCCTGCAGATAAATCCTCGTGCATTCCTAAGAGTCGAAATTCCCGTGTTGACTTTCATAATCCGTGTGCATCCTCTATCCCACTAATCGAACCCGTGCGTGGAGGCCTTGTCCTGAAGCCATGACCCTGAACCATTTCGCCATTGTTGAACCAGTTGGAAAGCCTGTGTTTGGCTCTATAAATATGTGTACACCTCTATTCTGTGAACCGAGAAGCCTGTGTTTGTTTCTGAAGAGCCTATTTCACCTCCGTTCTGAGCCGTGGAGTCTGTGTCGACCCCTGCGGGAATTACTCATCATGCATTCCCGTGAACCATTACTGTGAGGCCTCGAGCCATTGTTGAGCCTGTTTGAGAGGCTGTGTTTGTATTCCTGGTTGGCTATGGTGACCACGTAGATCTGGACTGCGTGTGGCTTGATGGCCAGCGCGAGTTGTGATTGAGCCTGTGTGTGATCTCTCTAGGTGAGGGAGGTGGTTGTTGTTAGGGGTGACCCACTACTGAGCTGATGAGCAATGCGGTCTAAGTCTGGGAGGTTCGTGGAAGGCCTGCACTTGGTTGGTGGAACTGCCACTGTTTCAAAGATAAGTACCTGATTATGCTTTAATCATGTTTTGCATGACTGTGTTGCTTATGTTATCATGAATTCCGCTGTGTATATGAATTAATATTAAATAGAATTGATTGTTGTTTATGGCAGTAATTCATATGAATACTTTGTGTTGAATGTATTTAATTTGTTTTAAGTGCATGTGGATTATATAATACCTGTATGAGTTATGTACAAAGTGGTGTTATAGATTTCGTTTAAGAGCGTTTAAGCCTTGGTAGCCAGAGAAAAAAAAAAAGTGCGCTATAGTTTGGTATCAGAGCCAAGGTTTTGACACTGAGCCTAGATGGGCCAGTTGGGTGGTCTTATGAGAAGCAGCCATACTGGCCAGGGCATAGCTCAGGAGAGGTAGTGCATTTATGCACAGGCTCCCTGTAAAGAAAGTAGAGACCGAGACCCACACAAGTCCTAGACTTGATGAAGGAGAGCAACAGATGCGCTGAAGACTCTTTTAAGAGTCAAACCCGGGAGAAAGAGCACAAAGCTCCCAAGTCCCTCATAGTTGACGTAGCTCAGGATAGATAGCACCTAGTCGGATGCACAGACCCTGTAGGAATTCACATCGGTCGAGGAAATCTTTCACGGCTTCAGAGTAGAGAAGCCTGGGAGGGATAGTGTCGTTTGGTGCACGGAGCCATAGCTGCGAAGGTCGCAGAGGAGAAGCAAAGGCCGAGACCTTTGATACTTAAGAAATCATCCAAGGAGAAGGAAGAGAATTGCATGCTCAAGGAAGATCTACAACTGTCGTTAGATTAGCTGGATCGAGATAGATCTAGGTCGTCGAAAATGTACGTCTAGACGCGCGCAGAAGAAAGAAGAAATGGATGGTAGAGACACTTCGAGATAGAAGTGGCGAACAATCGATAACCGTTGGATCTTGCAGAGTTGCAAGGCAGTTAGGGTTGGTGCAGTATGGAAGAGGTCCGAGTTCGGGATATCGCATCTCGGGGTTTCGTAAGAAGAGAGCGCAAGGGTTGGGTGATTCAATCCATGAAGTCGCGAAGTGCGAAACGTGAGGAGGAAAATCTGAACCGTTGAACCCAGGAATGAGAGGACCGTTGGATCAGAACTCCGTGGAGATATCATATATCGGGAGTTCATGGGTTCGGAGGTTAGAAGGGGCCACTTTCGATCGTAGAAGTCGCGAAGTGCCGAGAGCCGAGGCTCGTGAGAACACATGGCACATCCATCCGGTGGGGCCCGCGTGGCCAACAGGTGGACACGCGTCGCCCGGGAAGGAGTCAACATTCTGTTGACTTCTCACGTCTTGGAGGTTCGCGAGATAGGAGCACGAAGGCTCGATGTCCCAACTCGCGAGGTTGCGAGTTGTGAGAAGTGTGAAAAGGAAGTCAAACCATCGTTGACTTTCACGTCTCGAGACTTCGGAGAAGAAGAGCATGAGAACTCAATGCTTCAACCTACGAGGTTGCGAGTAGCAAAAAGTGAAAAAGGGACATCAAATATCCTCTTTCGGGGTGTATCAGAGCCGTAAAACTCGAAGCTCTGGTAACGCTGAGTCGCGAAGAGCGAAAGGACGTTATACTGGTTAGGCCTGTGTCCATAACCGTCGATCATATGAGTGTTGTTAAGGGATGGCAGGGTCTGTATCAGGTCCCGTAGGGACTTGGGGAATTCTATTCCTCGAGAAAAGGAGAAAAGGGGTGAATTTTTTTAATTTCCATAGGGGGTATGTTACAAAGGAGCTAGCATTTAGCCTAGCCATTGGTCACGCGTAGAGGGCACTGACAGAAGGGAGCCATACTCGTATCGCATCTTGGCTATCAGTGTTTGGAGGAAATGAGCCGAGGGTCTTCGACTCAAGAACTCGCGAGATCATGAGTTGTGAAAGGGTGACTTTGGTTACAAATATTTAACTGTTGGATCTTCGTGGACCGAGATTCCGAAGTTCTGAAGTCTCAGAATTTGCAGAGCCGGACAGAGCTCAGAAAACTTGTGAAGTCAAAACGTTTTTTTTTTCTTGTGCAAAAAGCATGATTTACCTTGTGTTGTTGTTGCACATGGTAAATATGGGTGTGCAGGTTGAAATTTGTGCATGCGAAGTTGTTTGAAGGGTGAACAACAACAAAAAACCAACGATTTTTTGTGACCTTTTATATCATTTGAACGTCATCTTTTTGTAGCATGTTTTTTAGGGCCTTAACAGCGTTTATAGCTACTCAAAAACCATGAGAAAAGAGTGTGCCAAGGCACACTCTATCTCTGCAAATCAAATAAAAGAGATCAGAGAGATCTTTCTAATGGTGTAAATTGTTCGTCAAACAGAGCTTTTATGAGAAAGTTATAGCAAAAACAGTGAAGGGTAAATTTTAACACCCGTCTAACTTCAAAGAACCATAACTTTCTGCTCCTGAATCAAATTGAGGCACAGGAGTAGTCAATGGAAAGCTATGGAACCATATAAGACATTCCAAGAACTCAATTAAATTTCTGGGCATGTTAAAAGTGTTTAATATGGAAAATAAGTAACCTATAGCATACCAATTACAATATGGTATTTTGGTCTGGAATTTCAGCAGGCTATAACTAGCATCCCTGAACTCAGAAAGAGGTGAAACTTGGACAAAGTGTCCACAAGATGTATCTGAAGAAACCCAATTGAGATCCTATGAAAATTCTAAAGGAGTAGGTGCAAAAATACATATTACAGCGCAGAGTTGCACCAAGTTGAGAAAAGAAGAGCAAGAAGTGTTAGCAGACATCACCATCACTCCCCGATGCATTCCAATAAGAGATCACATAGCATCTCAAGTCCATCCCCTATCAGAAATCATAGTAGGTCTAGGGTGGATGAACTGTGAGGAGAAATGAACAAAATAAAACCTCCTACATTTGATGGTGAGCACAAGAAGGATGACAATGCAGAAACATGCTTCCTGGGCATGAGAAAGTATTTTCAATTGCATAATTATTCTTCTCATGCAGAAGGTAGAATTGTCATCTATCAAATCAAGGAAAAGGCATCCATGTGGTGGGATCAACTTGTGCAGGTGAAACACCTTAAAGAAAAAAGTGTTACTTGCAGGGAATTCAGGAAGTGTTTTGAGAAGAAATACTTGACTAAGAGATACTATGACAAGAAACTGAAAGAGTTCTTTGAACTCAAGCTTGGGAGTATGACCATTGATGAATATGAAAGAAGGTTTTTAGAACTATTGAGGTATGTCTCTTTCATCAAGGATGAGATAGTTAATATTCAAAGGTATTTGAGTGGATTTCCATCCTTCATTAGTGACAAAATACAATAGGATGATCCCAAGATATTGGAGGAGACCATAAGGTGACCTAAGTGCCTATATGATCAACAAAAATCAAGGCCAACTTTCCAAAAATATTGGGAAGACAAAACGAAGTTCAAGGTGAATCAAAGGAAGAACGGATCTAAACCACCATTCTTCAGAAACAATCCACAGGGACAACAAACTTCTAGGGAACCCAGAACGATTGAGGTAGGGAGTCAAAGTCCAAGGAAGACACCTATTCAATGTTGGGGTTGTAAAAGCGATCACATGTACATAGATTGTCCTCACAGAGGTGGAAAATGGAGAACTGTTCACAATGTACAGCAAGCTGAAACAGTGGAGGACATGGGTAGAAATGTTCCAAGGATCTATGCATCCCTAGATAATAAGCAAGCAGAGTATCAGTGACACATGATTGAAGTTGAAGGTATGATCAACAACCAAACCATTGTTATTTTAATTGATTCGGGAGCTAGTCATAGTTATATAGATCCTAAGATGGTGGAAAGTTTGCACTTGCCAAGAAGCAAGCATGGGAAATCTTGGTTGGTTCAGCTGGCTACAGAAGCCAAAAGAAAAGTTAATGAGATGGTTAAGTCGTGTCTTCTGGACATGAATGGACTAAACACCAGGGAAGATTTGAACATCTTACATTTAGGTTCCTATGACTGTCTAATTAGAATGGATTGGTTGGACCAACATCATGATATCCTAGACTATCATAACAAGACATTTATATGCTTGAATTAATATGGGAACCAAAGGACAGTGTAGGGAATTCCCAGGGTAGTAACCATCCGAGAAATTTCAGCATTGCAGCTGAAGAAATGTTACAGAAAAGGGTGTCCAATATTTGCAGCACATATGGAAGAGACACTTAAAGATAAGGTGCCAAATTTGGAATATCATCCTAGAATATTTTGAAGATGTGTTGAAGGAGGTACTAGGACTACCCTCAAAGAGAGATACCGATTTCTCTATAAATTTAATGTCGGGAGCAGCTCCAGTGTCAAAGACTCCTTACAGAATGAGTACACCAGAGTTGAAGGAGTTGCAAATGCAACTTGAAGAGATTCTAAAGAAGAGGTATATATGCCCAAGTGTGTCACCTTGGGGTGCCCCAGTCTTGTTTGTGAAGAAGAAAGATGGAACATTAATATTGTGCATTGATTTCAGAAATTTGAATAAAGTGATTGTTAAGAACAAGTATCATTTGCCAAGGATTGATGATATTTTTGAGCAATTGAAGGATGCAAAGATATTTTAAAAGATAGATCTCAGGTCAGGATAACATCGGGTAAGGATTAAAGAGGAAGATATTAGCAGGACCTCCTTCAGGACAAGGTATGTTCATTAAGAGTTCATAGTGGTGTCATTTGGGTTGTCAAATGCACCAGTTGTTTTCATGTGCTTAATGAATGGTGTTTTCCAAGAATATTTAGACAAGTTTGTCATTGTATTTTTGGATGACATTATTATATATTCCAAGTCAGAAGAAGAGAATGAGCATCATTTGAGGATGGTGTTGCAAGTATTAAGGGGGCATCAGTTGTACGCCAAATTGAGCAAGTGCTCATTTTATCAGAAGCAATTTCACTATTTGGGACATATCATTTCAAAGGAGGGGATTGCAATGGAACCTAAGAAGATAGAAGCCATTAGAGAATGGTCAGTGCCAAATAATGTCATAGAGGTGAGATCATTGATGGGTCTTGTAGTCTACTACAGGAGATTTATTGAAGGATTTTCAAAGAGTGCACACCCAATCACTTCCTTACAAAATAAGGGTGTGAAGATTCAGTGGACATTGGATTGTGAAAAGAGATTCCAACACTTGAAACAATTATTAACAAGTGCTCCAATACTAAGGATTATAGACCCAAATGAAGACTTCATTGTATGCACAGATGCATGTAAAGAGGGACTTGGTGGATTCCTCACTCAAAATGGGTTTGTTATATGTTATGAATCAAGGAAGTTAAAGGAGCATGAAAGACACTATGCCACTCATGATTTGGAGTTAGCAGCCATAGTGCATGCCTTGAGGAAATGGAGACACTACCTCATGGGGAAAAGGTTTGAGCTAAGAACAGACCACAATGGTCTGAAATATTTATTTGATCAGACAACTCTAAATGTTAGGCAAAGCAGATGGTTAGAATTTCTGAGTGAATATGACTTTGATATAAAGCATATCAAGGGGAAAGAGAACAAAGTGGTTGATGCACTCAGCAGAAGAGTGCATGAAATGCATGCTACAGCCATTAGCATGTACCAATCATATTTAAAACCCAGAATTATAGAGGCTGCCAAATTAGATTTGCAATACAAGGAATTAGTGGCAAAATTACAGCAAGGTATTTTGCAGCAGAAAATTAAAAAATACAAGCTAGATAATGATGAAATTCTCATGTACAGGGGAAGAATTTATGTACCAAATTCTAATGAATTGAAAAATCTGATAGTGAGAGAAATGCATAATGTGCCTTATGTTGGGCACCCAGGGTATCAGAAAACTATTGCAGCTGTCAAAAGCCAATATTATTAGTCAGGCATGAAGAAAGAGGTTGTTGATTTTATTGCCAGATGTTTGGAATGTCAAAAAGTAAAGGCTGAGCATAGACACCTAGCTAGTTTTCTACAACCATTACACATTCCTGAGTGGAAATGGGAAGTTGTAACAATGGATTTCATCGCTTAACTTCCCAGAACAAACAAGCAACATGATTCTATCATGATAGTGGTGGATAAGCTTACTAAAGCTGCCCATTTTATTCCAGTTAAGCTCACTCACAAGGCAGCAAACATTGTTGATTTTTATATGAAAGAAATTGCTCGAGTGCATGGCATACCCAAGACAATTGTGTTTGACAGAGATCCAAAATTTACCTCAAAATTTTGGAAAGGATTATTTAATGGATTTGACACAAATTTGAATTTTAGTACAACTTATCATCCAGAATCAGATGGTCAAATAGAGAGAGTGAATCAAGTGATTGAGGATATGTTAAGGATATATGTGATGGATAAACCATCAAAATGGGAAGACTACCTACACTTGGTATATTTTTCTTATAACAATGGGTACCAAGCATCTCTAAAGATGAGCCCATTTGAGGAACTTTATGGCAGAAAGTGCAACACACCAGTAAGTTGTGATAACCCAGCAGACAGAGTAGTGGTTGGACCAGATTTGCTCAGGGAAATGGAGGAACAAATGATTAAAATAAAACAAAATTTAAAGGTTGCCCAAGATAGACAGAAAAGCTATGCTGATAAGGAAAAAACTCACAGGGAATTTAAAGTGGGTGATCATGTATTCTTGAAAGTGAAAGCCAACAAAAGTTCTCTGAATTTGGGAAATTGTTCAAAGTTGGCAGCTCGCTATTGTGGGTCATTTGAAATCCTAGAGAGGATCGGTCCAATAGCTTATATGAATGTATTACCTGGATCTATGTCTATTCATAATGTATTCCATGTATCATTGCTAAAGAAATATATACCTGATGATAATCATGTTATTGATTGGAATGTGATTCAAGTGGAGCAAGAAGGTGCTTTCCAAGTGTATCCAGTACGCATTCTTGACCGAAAAATCAAACAGCTCTGGAATCGATCCATAGGGCTTGTAAAGGTCCAATGGACCTAGTACAGTCCTGAGGACGCTACTTGGGAGCATGAGGATGCAATGCAGGCAGAATACCCACAGCTTTTTGAGGATTTTTGAAGTTTTGTTATATATGGGTACATGATGCACTGAGGACAATGCATAAACAAGGGGAGGGGATTGTAATATCCCTAAGGCCGAACCCAAATTTAATGTAAATGAAAATGTACTTAAGATGGTGAGTTGTTTGATATCATTTTTGTATGCACATTTCATGGCATAGTGCGCGCATGTACTGCGAAGTGAAATGATCAAGTGTGCACATTCCAGGATACCGTGTGAAACATATTAATTGCGCGCAATTGTGAGGCCAGCGAGCCTTTGTGTATATGCTATGTTTTATAGGTTGGTGAGCCAGTTATTATAAGCTATGATGCTTATGTTTGGATTAGGCTGGAGAGCCTAAATGTTAAAGGCCAATGTGCCTATTTTTGTATATGTCTCATAATTAATATAAAATACATCATTGCGCACAGACCGACCATGATAAAAGAGATGGGGGACTAAACTCCACTGGTTAGGGAAAGGGAGGGGCCTAAGAGTTAAGGAAAATGGTTGAGCTAGGGAGATTAAGCCAAAAAGGAATATTATATTAATATTTCTTAAATCATAAAGTATGGATAATTATTTTATCCTAACTGCTAAAGTTGGGTACAAGTGGGCCAAAGTAGCTCCCAACATGACAAGTGTCAAGTTGGGGACATGCATACATATTTTTTGGACTTAGATCTTTTCCAGCATTCTTCCCATCATTCCTTCCATCATTAGATCATCCAGTCAATCATCCATGAGCCTGCACACACCCATTGAGTTATACTTTGTATCTTCATGACTGTATCTGAACCTATATCCATAGTCATTCTCTATTCGGGTAGCTGGTTAGCTTAGGAGATAGACTTAAGAAGTGGGTTATCAGGCCCCTGGGATATTGAAGAGGCGAGTTGTCAGGCCCGTGAGAAATTCTGTGGGTGAGAGAATTGATGGAAATTTCTTTCCTGAGGGTGTTGAACTGTAGCTACAGTGCTCTGAGACTTCCTATCCGGCCTGTTGCTGAAGCCCGGAAAGGAAGTGGGACAGTCGAAGAACTATTGAGCAGAGAAGGGGCACACTTCCTGGGTGCGACAGGCATGTGGGGAATGAGGGACTATAGGTTGTTAGTTTGAGTTGGGACCTGAGACAAAGTCTTTCCTATTTTCTATGAGCCTTTAGCCTGGTTAGGAATCCCTTTACCCGGGTGGAGTTTAGTCCCATCTTGGGGGTGACTCACTATTGAGAGTGATGAACAATGTGGTCTAAGGCTAGGAGGTTTGTGGAAGGTATGCACGTAGTTGGTGACATTCTTACCAAGATAAGTGCCAATTGTGTGATAAATTTACATCCTGCATTGTTATTTACGTGCTTATTTTTATGGGTTATCATACGTGTGGTTATAACTGTGTTTATTTTTATGGGTATTGCTTGTATATGCTGCATGTATATGTTTATTGTTATTTCAGCGTGAATACATCTATTTACATATGAATCTGTATGTTTACATTTTATATATAATGCTTCCGCAAGAGTTTTGTGTGTGTATATTTTAATTGCATGCAGTTCGAAAAATTTATGTGGCATAGCTCAGTTGCATAGTGGGTATGTTACAGTATGTTCCGCATAGAGAGAATAGTAAGAGTTCTTTGGCATAGCGTGGTCTGGCATGGATGGTCGGGGACGTTACAGATAACTTTTGTTTCAAAGGGAGATTCCAATTAGGTGGATTAGAGATAATCCATGGTAGAAAATCTTGTAGCGAATACAGAGCCAACTCCAGGTGGGAGAAGTACCTTCCTCGCTAAGAGGGAGTGTTGATGCATGTAGCATCAAATACGTACTTCCAAATTGGCTTCGTCATGTCTAATTTGTGGAAGTCATCAAAAGTATTCTTAGTGTGATATTTTACTTTAATTGAAGTAATTATTAAACTAATTTTTTTTTATTAGTGATTTGAGATTTATTCAAGGAGTTGATGGTGGGGCTAAGTCAACCATGTAACATCCTCAACATCCAACTAGTATATGCCACATAAAAATTTCCAAATTGAATACAAATTAAAACATATACACATAGAAACTCTTGTGGAACTTTATATATATAACTTAAAATAGACAAATACATTCTGCAAATGCACCGATTCATACAGAATAATAATAAAACTACACATGCAGCACACACAAGACAAACCCATAAAAATAAACACATAAATAATAATGTAGCATGTAATTTAACACACAATTGACACTTATCTTGGTAAAAATATCACCAACTACATGTATACCTTACAAAAACCTCCCAGCCTTAGACCACACTACTCATCACTCTCAGCAGTGGCTCGCTCCCGAGCTAAGACTAAACTCCACTCGAGCAAAGGGATTCCTAACTAGGTTGATGTATCTCAGACAATAGGAAAAAATATGTCACAGGTTCCAACTCAAACTAACATCCTACAACCCCTCATTCCCCACATGCCTATCCCACCCTACGAAGTGTGCCCCTTCTCTACTCAACAACCCTTCAATTGCCCCACTTCCTTTTTGGGGCTTCAACAATAGGACAAACAGGAAGTATCAGAGCCTTGTAGTTGTAGTTTGGCACCTTTGGTAAATCAATTTCCAACAATTCTCTCACCTAGAGAGAAATGCTCAAGGGCCTGAAAACCCTCCTCTTTAGTATCCCATGGGCTTGACAACCCACTTGTTCAGTCCAACTCCCAAGCTAACCAGGTGCAGATACAGGTATAGGTACGAGTACAGGTACAAGTATGGGTATAGGTATAGGTACAAAAAGTTATGGAGGAAATCTGAATGAGGGAGTGAATGATGATGGAAAATGAATGGGAAAATGAACTAAGTCCAAACTATATGTATGCATGTTCCCAACTTGACACTTGTCAAGTTGAGAGCTAATTTGGCCCACTTTTCCCCATCCTTAGAAATTAGGACAAAATAAGTATCCATACTTTATACTTTAAGGAATATTAATATAATATTCCTCTTTGGCTTAAGATCCCTAGCTTATCCCCTTATCCTTAACTTTTAGCCCCCCCCACCTTTTACCCCCTTTCCCTAACTAGTGGAGTTTAGTCCCCATACACGTTTATCATGGGGGGTCTACATGCAATGACCCATACACTTTTATCATGGTCGGTCTACATGCAATGATGTATTATATTAATGATAAGATATATACAAAAATAGGCTCACTGGCCTTTAGCATCGAGGCTCTCCAACCTAATTCAACACATAAGCCTCCTAGCTTATAATAATTGGCTCACCAGCATATAAAACACAACATATACACAAAGGCTCTCTAGCCTCAAAATCATGTGCACTTAATTATGTTGCACACAGTATCTTGGAATGTGCACACTTCATCATTTTAGTGTACAGTACATGCACACACTATACCATGGAAGGTGTTATAGGAAAATTCTCACTACAGACAGGTGGATTTTCCCTCAGATTATAGACCCATGATACCGAGACACAAAGATTAAAATGGACACTAATGTCCCTTTAAATCTAATTAAGTTGATCAAAGAAAGATAGGGAGAAGGTATGATGTACCTTATTTTGAAGCTTGTCCTCGCTTAATCCAATATGAATTTGGTCTCCAAGATCTTTAGCACGATATGATACTTGCAATACACCGAACAATGAAGAAAAGAAAAGACTTCCTACTCTACCAAGATTAGTTTAAACCAAATTTATCCATAATAGACAAGCATATGCAATGATACACAAACTTGAAGGAAATAGGCCAAGCATATATTAATAAGAACATTAAAAAAACATTTACAATCTATAGATGTAGTTGCAGCAACCTCTCCAAGTCCTCCTTGTCCAACCCCTTGCTTGAAAGATCCACAATCAGAATGACAATACTTTTGCTGATTATTTTCCTCCTCATCACCATGAGAATGCCTCCCTTTATAGGGTTTGAGAGGGTCAACCACCTTGGTTATATTTGGGATAAGTTGAGGATATGACTCCATCAATTGTGGCATCTCCCTTAGATGCATCCTAAATCTTAGATTTGAGCCAAACCAACTCAGATCATCTCTAGTTGTCCTTAGAAAAAAGGGGGATTTATTCCCATGTTTTTCTCAACCAATGGGAACTCCTTAAAAACAGGCTACAGAGTGTTGTAACACTCCCTTCTAGATGGACAGAGACTGCTAGCACTCCCTGCATATGAGCAAGGGAATGTTGATATCCCAAAAAATAGTCAAGATGACCAATTCTCATAGCAAAACACTTTGTTTCGTCTGTCAAATGATGTGTCTTCTTCTTCTAACATTTTCTATAGGATGCATCAAGTGTTTCCATGGTGTTGCTCGCAATGTGACACATGCAGAGCGAAAATGCGAAATGTATGACACTTGTGACAAAAGTGCAACACTTGTGACAATGAGAATGTGACATTATCGAAGTGAGGAATTTTTATGTGTAACAAACTGCCCCCCAAAGTGTGAAGTCAAAAGATGAGAGTTGATTACCAAAACACTTTGTATATTTTTCAAAGCAACGGTATGGAGTCGGAGGACCTGGTAGAAGCTGCACACAACCATCAAACAAATTTTATCATGCATTTCAAACCCAAGGCAGGCATACCTATGCTTGGGTAATAAATGACTTAAGGTATGGATGCCAAAAAGTACATTGTGAATCCATGTTGATGTTGACTAAGGGTATGGCCACCAATGATACAATGTGGATCCATGTTGATGTTGACTAAGGGTATGGCCACTAGTGATACAATGTGGATCCATACTTCCATGACATGGACTGATCGTAGCCAAGAAAAATACAAAGTGGAGCTATGAGATGATAAGACATAGCCATAGACCAATACAACGTGGATCTATGTGACAACATAAGTATATCAGTATCTTCAAATGATTTCCTTCTTAGCCTGGGCAAAGCAGATAACAGAGTAAATGCTCAACCCAGGGTCTTCGTCCCAAGACTGACATGATACGAATCTATCCATGTGAATAAATGAGTTGATGTCAAACATGGTAGAAACCACTTGATTACCGGTCATTTATGTATACCGTTAACAAGTGTGAGGGAGATCACCAATGATGTCAATGATTCCCAAGGTATCATATTACATTCCAGCAAATGTGAATAAATGAGTTGAGGTTGAACATTCATGGAATAATTCAATTAGAGGTCAATGATGTAAACCCACTGTCGTAAGTGAGGAGGATTTCCATTGAGGCATGCAGATCCCAAGGTACTAATTTTTTTCTAAGTCTGATTCTTGGATGATGTTTTAAATTCGACAAGAAAAGACTCATCGAAGGAGGTCCTTGAGGCATCCCCCATCATTGACATGAAACTGACGTAGAGACGTGATGAGATATAGCAAATGAATCATAGACTGACATGTGTATGGAAACTAGAAAATTGTGATGGTTGAATCTCGAGGCGGATACTTCTGTTGAACACTGAGGCATGACATGAAACTTTCCAGCATAAACACAGAGTGGACCAAAACATAATGCAATAGGTGCTATGAAATTCTTCGTATGACTCAAAGGAGTGGAAAGACTCATAGGATTAGTTCAGTGTAGAGGTTTAAAGGATTATCCAAGTGTTCAGGATGAAGGTTAAAACAAGTGTCATGTTCAAGGGAGACTGTAAGAGTTATTTGTAAAAATGATAAAAAATACTTGACCCAATTCCTTCAATTTTTTGCCCATCCAAATAGACGAGTACCTATTTTTAATTTAATGAGCTCGAGGAGGATAACACATGCTCAATATAAATCACCTTCGGTAAGTCCCTCTTCCTTTTTTAACGAACTAGAAGAAGTAAGGGTTTGTTCCCATATGGACCCTTCAATGTGTGTTTTTAGCGAGTCCAGAGAAGGAAAACTCGGTGGTTTTTCATTTTTAGAGAGTCTAAAAGAACTTAAAGGTGACTCCAGGGTTGTCCATTTTCGTAATTTTAGTCCCCGAGGTCCGAAAAAGAGATAAGTTGTTACTCAGAAGACACCCTTTCGAGACCCTTTTAACAAGTTTGAAAGGAAGCAATAGCACTCAATGATCTTTTCATATTTAGAGAGTCTGAAAAGATCTTAAAGATGACTCCAAGGGTTTCCTTTTTTGTATAACCTTTACAAGTCTGACAAAGTGATAAAAGTCTACTCAGTTACATTCTCATGGTTTTTCAGGCGCGATAAAGAACAAAGATTATGCTCGTCGGTGATACAAGGTTGTCAAAACGATTCTTCTCGAAAAACCTATATATACAGACAGTTTTGGGCCCAAAGCATTAGTAACTTCTCGAAAAAATATTGAAAATCCAAAAATGACTTTATAATAAGGAGAAATATAAAAAATGAAACTATCAAATAGTGAAATAGGTCAAAAATTCATTTACCATTTGATTTTTTACCAATCTCCTCCATATTTGGGAGTTTCCACCATTTGGAAGCATTTTTCAAGTGGCGACTACGAGATCTATGAGTTATTGTTTCCAGATTCGTCTGGGCCAGGCTGGTCATCTTTCCGTCCTCATCATTTTCCATTTTTTTTTCTGTATTTTAGCTTTATTTTTTAGCATTATAGGCTCCTTAGGAATCCCTAGAGCACTGAACTAGATCGATGCTCCCTCAAAGCACTGAGGTGAGTGTCGAACGATATTTCATCATGCTGGTGTACATTCTTAGGGAGCGCTAGTGCTATGTAGGTAGTTTTGAGGGAGCGCTAAGTGCAAAACTCAAAATTATTTTGTCTTTTGGGCTAAATAGAAAAAAATTGACTAATGATGTTTAAATTTTGCATTTGCATATTTCATCATTTGTTTAGCCATGATAGAGTGGAAAGATATTGAACATGAGTTCGATTATATTTCCACTCTTCAAGACCCTCAAGCGAGGGAATATTTACAAAACTGTGGGTTGCTCAAGTATTTCAAGCTCCAAAATATGAAAAAGGAGGTTCAAATGCTTGAGTATTTGATTGTCCTATGGGACAATGTTGAGTAGGATTTTCACATTGAACCGCACACACTTGAGATCGAGATAGATGATGTATATTTTCTAATGGGGATCTCGAGGATAGGGGCACCCATCCTCTTTTCTGGACACCAGGAAACTCCTCAACCAACTGAGGCGTATTTTGTTGACCATTGTATACTAGGATCGGGGTTGGTGGGTGGTCAAATCATCATAAAATATGTAAGAGACTTGGAACTCTGATCGATTCTATTCACCATCACCAAATTGGCGGGTAGTACTAGTGCTCACTTTGCCTCAAAATTACAGATCTCGTATGCCCTACAATTTTTAGAGCCCAGGTTGTTCAACTAGAGTGCAGGGTTTCTTAGAAATGTTAAGGAACAAATATCCAAGTGTAGAATGGGCAGACAAAAGCAGTTCGGGTATGGTTCTTTTCTAGTTTCATTTTTCTTAGAGCAAGTTCCTTAGATGAAACCACAGGTTGCATTGATTTCGCATCCCACGACCGAGCCTCGTATGAAGAGGTGGACCAGACTATCTCGTAGGTTGGGGAACGAGCCTTCAGTATTCAGATTTACAGTTGACTTCTTCGCATCGTGGAGGAGACAATTAGTGGTCATTGAGGACATCCCTTATGGTAGGGTGGATTTACAAGGTAGTGTAGACCTGGTACTTCCTGAGGGAATCCAATGGATGTGTCAGGTATGAAACTAAACCTTGCCACATATATTTTTTTATTTTTATTTTTATTTTATATTTTTTTTATTTATACAACGAGGAATATAAAGTATTTGTTTCATCATGCAGACAGAGGTGCATCATGTCCATTGGATATGTCGGTATTGGGGCATCGTGGAGATGCAAAGGTAGCAGTTGAGAATGACATTGAGGTGGGAGGACTTCAAGAGGTAGAGAGGAACCTCTGGGGTTTGACTATGGGTGTCCCACCCCTCAGGAGGTGAAATGTGCCTCTCCTCTTATAGCGACATACAGTTCAGGTTCCCAAGAGTCTCAACTATTTTATTTGTCGCATAGCATGAGCAGTAGTGTGCTACATAGAGCACAACGTGATATAGGAGGATGATTAGGGTCCTCAGTGGATTTTGTAGTCTTTATGATGATGTTATCGGCATGAAGGCCCAAGCTTTTTGCCCTGTTATGTACATTTTGATGATGTATTTTAAACAAACTTTTTCTATCATGCATATATATATACGAGTTTTGCAGTGCCTATCGATGTTATATTTCATCTTATGTGATGTTTTTGTGTACATGTGATTCATGTTTTTCAAAAAGTTTTATCTATGCGCAAGATATCAATTAAACATGTAATTAACTAACAAATCCGAAGTGGTATTGAGGTCCCTCGGTATGTGTTTTTATTGGAGAAAATCAAATGATCTTTCGAGACGACGAACTCTTAGGTGGATATGTAGAAAGACTTGGTTGCAGACGACGTATTCGCGATTAAGATGACAAACCACGAGTTGGGTTTCTAGGTTGATAATAAAATGAGTTATACCTAGAGAGGAGGCTTCGGTTAAGAGTCCAATGAGGACATGATATTATGCCATGTTATTGGTGGAATATCCGAGGAAAATTCCTCCTGAACTCACCAACTTGTCAGAGTGTTAGATGACCCAAGCTATAGAAGCTATGTCATGGGTGTGTCGACTAGCGTCATCTGTAAACCCGAAAAAGATGGGAAAGGTAGATGTCATATGTGCATGAAATCATAAGAAAAAGTATAATAAGCTAAGACAAAACACGTGCACACAAAAGAAAAGACACACCAAGTCAAAATTATATAATACAATAATGTACAATGCACACATGCGAGATATTTTAGGCATAGTAATTTTTGAGGTAAAGCCCATTTTGGGGCTCACCGAGAGATATTCCATCATAGTCGACTAGCTCATAGGTGCCTCTATGTAACACACGTTTTATGATATAAGGCCCA
Source organism: Picea sitchensis (assembly GCA_010110895.2). Taxonomy (NCBI): domain Eukaryota; kingdom Viridiplantae; phylum Streptophyta; class Pinopsida; order Pinales; family Pinaceae; genus Picea; species Picea sitchensis. The sequence continues at coordinate 33,341 of SNQJ01S0012423.1, forward strand.
TTCCATAGGGGTTCTAACTTTCCCATCCCCAACTTATCATGAGCTTGATCATAAACTAGGACCAAGTCTCCTACAAAAACACGAGGTCGAATGGATTTGTCATATGTAATTTTCATTCATTTTTTATATGTCTCGTTAACGAGAGTGACATCATGATAGGTTTCTTCCAACTTGGTTAAATACATGAATCGTTCCTCTTCAGTGGAAGTGTGAGGTAGGAGCTCTATGGTAAGCTTTAACGAAGGGATATCGCATTTGATTGATAACACCTCTTCTATATTGTATACCAACTGGAATGGTGTGAATCCAGTTGCAATTTTTACAGAAGTGCGATAGGACCAGAGTGCAGAGAAAAGTTGCAAGTTACAAGAGGTTTTTTTTGTTCCCACCATGCATTGGAGCATGGTCTTCAAGACTTTGTTGATGGCTTCAACTTGTCTGTTTTCCTGAGGATAATATGGGGATAATTTTTCATGGAGAAAACCCAACTTGCCGTGCAACTCACTCATCATCTACTTCTGGAAGTGTGAGCCATGATTGATTAAAATATCTTGTGGGACACCGAATCAAGTTATGATGTGGTTGAAAACAAAGAGTGCTACAGTACGACCATCGTTATGAAATGTAGGCATAGCCTCAACCCATTTAGTGAAGTAATTGATGTCAACGATGATATAACCATGCTCCCCGGCTGAGATAGGCTTACATTGCATAAAATCAATGCCCCATTTTGCAAAGGGGCCGACGAAAACAATGGGATGCAGTGGTGTAGGGTGGGTACGTTCTTTTTTTCTGAAATATTTGATAGGGTGGGAATTTTTTGACGGCCTTGATACAATCCTTGAAGATGGAAGGCCAAAAATAACACATAATATTTTATGGGTTGTGGCCATCCCAGAAAGATGACCTCCACAAGCTCCAAGGTGGCAGTCATTTAAGACTTGTTCAGCCTCATCATTGGTTAAACAATGTTGTAGGACAATATCAATACCCTGGCAGTACAAAGTGCCACTGATGATGAGGTAGAGTTTAGAATGGTGTCAGATACGACGACGTTTGTCACGTGAGATGTCTGGCTGAAAGCGTTGGGTTTGGAGATAGAGAAGAATATATTTGTACCAAGGGCTAGACGTACTAATGCGAAACAGGGATTCCTCAGGAAGATAATCATTGTGCTCAATATATTCATCAGTATAGGGAAGATCGCATATCAATTTTGCAAATACCAACAATTTTTTAGATTTTGATTTGGAAAAATCGAGATTGAACTCTTGAAGAATAACGATCCATTTGGAATATTTTCCCCCAAGGACCTGATGAGTCAATATATGGTACATGGGGTTCAATTCTGTGATGACCGTGGTAGTGCGTAACAGGATGTAATGGAGAAATCTATGGACAACAATAACTGCAGCTAGAGACAACTTTTCAACATGTGAATATCAAAGCTCAGGACTAGATAGACTCTTACTCAGATAGTAAATCACATGTTCGTCACCATTATTATCCTCTTGAATTAACACCATAGAAATGGTGGTAGTAGAGGCAGCCAAATAAATAATATAATCTTTCACATAATCAGGTGGGTGCAAAAGAGGCGTGTTGGTTAAGGCGTGTTTAAGGGAATCGAATGAGATTTCAACAGTGTCATCCCATATTAAAGGAGTGTCTTTCTGCAACAATCTCATAAATCCTTTAGTGAGTTCGGCGTAATTTTAGATGAAAGGACGAAGACATTTTTCTTTCCCTTGCAAACTTTGTATTTGGGTGAGGTTGTTGGGAGGGGGTAAAGCGAGGATAGCTTTAACTTTTAAGGGATCCACCCTAATCCCATCTTTGGAGATGACGAATCCAAGGAGTCGGACTAATTCAACAATGAAGATGCATTTGTGGGGGCTCAAACAGATGTGGTAAAACCAACATCGAAGAAAAATTGCTTGTTGATTCCACAATATGTTTGATGTCATGGAAGGCGTACGACATGGCCCACTGGAAAGTAGCTCCACCCTTTTTAAGAACAAAAGGTAGTTTCCGATAAGAGAATGTCACCCAAGGACAGATGAAGTTTTTTTTATGTTGATCAGTCGATAGAATGTCAATCTGGTTGTATCTCGAAAAACCATCCATGAATGAAAAATGATGCTACCAGTGAAATTATTGATAATTTGATCAATGAAGAGTGTAGGGTAATTGTCTTTGGGACAATCCTTATTAAGATCCCTATAATTGACACAAACACAAATGGTCCCTTGTTTCTTAGCAACCAGAACGATGTTAGAAAGCCATTCGGTCAAAGGGACAGGATAAATAAATCCACATTTCAATAGCTTTTCAACTTCTGCCTTTATGGCCACAGTTTTCTTAGGATGAACCGGGAGAAGTTTTTTTCATACAGGTTTAAATCCTGGGTAAGTTTTTATCTCATGCACAACGATCGATGAATCAATCCTTGGTGTTTCTTCGTAACTCCAAGTGAAGATGTCACTGAATTCTTTGAACAAAGCGGTATAACTTTCCACTTCTTTAGGTGAACAATTCTAACCTAGATGAACGTTTTCCACAATACCTTCATTGATCGAGATATCGATAGAAATCATAGAAGATATTTTCCCAAATTCCCCTCAGAGATGGTGTCTTGGGTGAGTATAGGAGATTGGGGAGAATTGACAACATCGCTAGGAAAAATAGAGTGTATATCTTCTCAATTTCATCCAAACTAGGAAGAAAAGATGAACAATGATGGTTATCATCCCAGGGTGCCTCTTCGATACTAAGCATTTCCATAATATATTTTTCCAGCGGAAAAATACAGAGGATGTAATCGAAAGTAGAGAATAAGGAATCCAACCAAGATGTCAATGAGTAAGCAGTAGATGCCAATTGATGTTGGTCATTCGGTGAGGGAGAGGCAGAGTGGATGGCATCGTAGGAAGACTCGGTACGATTAAGTGGCATAGTGTCACCTAGTGCATCAAAATCTAAAGGACTAGGCATAATCCAGGGATCAGATGATTCGTAGGATTGGTACGCCATAGTCGAGATCATATTGATCATGGCAATATGGTACGAAGTGGGAGGAAGTGGTGAAAGAAAGGTACCCATAAGGGAATATTATTTTAAAATACCTACTCCTACACTTTTGTAAGTAATCTTAGAATCTCCGAAAAAAGGAATGTTGTTGGTTGCACGAGCACAAGCGTCGAGGGTGTAGTAATCTAATTTATTTATAGTCACATTTTTACCTTGATAGGGAATTGTACACATCAAAACACCGATGAAGTGAAGGTGGTCATATCATAAAACCACATTCTTCCTAATAATAAGTTGTAATCGAGGGGAGCATTGACTACCTCAAAATCTACTGATATAGTCTTGCCACTCAATTGAACAGTTAAGTATTGCAAACATCCATGAGGATGAAAGCCTCACCCATTGAATGCTCGTAACATAGTAGGGGATTGATTAAGACCAGGTGATTTCAACCCTTTATAACAAGCTAACGACATGACGCAAGTAGAAGCTCCCTCATCCAGGATCGTGCGATGAATATGTTGATTGTGGACAACAACATCAATTTGGAAGGCCAACTAGTGATAGAGGCGCGACTTGAAATTATCGATGTTAAACATGATATTATTAGACGACTCAGGATCTATCGCTCCAATGGTGGCCAAGAGAGTCTTATGTTGACTAGGGCGATGTTGTAGAACTTCGAGAGCTGACATAGCACAGGTGCTTGGGCCAAATATTCAACGATGTTGTAGTTTTGAGCGGCACATGAACTAGGATTAAAAGTTGACTTCCAAATAGTGCTCTTGCGAGGACATAAGATAGAGTCAAAAGTAGGTTTCTCAATCTGGATTGGCCTAGATGGAGGGGTAACGGTAGTAGATGGTGGATATGATGTAGTACCGTTAGAGAATTTTTCTTTATCAGGTTTAGCCAAAGCATCATATGTTGTAGTACAGGTGGTTAAATCGATCCCATTAAACATATAAATATGGGAACTCGATGAAGCTTCCTCTCTAGGAGGGTGATTTGGATTGCCACCTACCATAGGGGTAGGTTCTTGCGCAACTAGGGATTGTTGTTGTGGAAAAGGTTGTGTCAATACAACGGTTGGGAATTTCCTTTAAAAAAAAATTCGACTTCGTCGTGATGAGGACGTCTCATATGTAGTGATCATCACCAAAAATGAGGCAAGGAAATTTTAGTTTTCACTGTGGTTGTTTCTCTGTAGTAGGTGGTTGAGTTGGTGTTTTTGGATTTTCATTATTGTTCTTTTATGGTTTATTTTTCGTTTTCTTCTTCCCTCCTTATTTTTGTGGAGAAGCAGATTGAACTGCATTCATCTTAGATATTTGAGTCGGGGGGGAGGAAAATGAGAGTGAATTTGAACTGATAATGGGTGAAGGAACTAAACGATTAGCCGAACTAGCCAACTATGAGGGAGATTGGGTTTTGACGGAACCAATAACTCCATCTTCATGAGCTGTGGAAGATGGTTTTGATGGATTGGTTGACGTATGGGGAGCATTCGTTATCAATTCATACAAAGTACCAGATTGGGAATAAACCAAGTCCAAATGCTGGGCTCGAGCAATTACTTCCTCTTCTGTGACAACACCACCCATGGCAACATCATGAGAAATTGGAGTTAAGAGAGATTTACTGAACCATTCAACCAATAATTGGTCAGGAATGGTTTCTTTGATCAACCTTTGCCATCGTCTCCACTCATGAATGTGATCAGAGATATGTACGGAGTTAGTTTGACGAAGGGAGGTCAAGAGTTTTGTATCAGTCTCGTAACAAATGGGTAATTGAAAGTGCGTGAGGAAAGTCATGGAAAGGGAATTAAAATCCTAAAATGTACTGCATTGGGTTTTAATGTACCATTTGGCTGCTAAACCCGTAAGTGTGTGATGGAAAATACGTAATCGGATAGAATCATCCATAAGTGAGTGGAAGGAACACCATAGATGAAACTTCATGACATGGTTGATAGGGTCTTCGCCATGTTACCGTCAAATTTCGGGATGTTGGAAGGTAACTTAGACAGAATAACTGACCAAAAAGGAGAATGTAATATGGGATCATTTGTGAATCGTGATAGATCTGGTAGATCTAATGTGGCTAGGAATGGTAGTTATCGATTGACCTAAGGATGATACTAGTGTGGCATGGGGACGTTAGTAGAGCCATAAACTAGTTGAGATGGATAATTGTAGCCACTAGTCCCTCCCATATATTGTTGTTGTTGACCAGCGAAAGGAGGATTCATCTGTTGAGGAACGTTCGTGAAATGAGAAGGGAAACATGTCTGGCCCTAGGGAGGGTAACCAAAATAGCCCATGGGTGGATAGGTCACTTGATTAGCCTGAGGTGGATAAACAGTTTTCCCTTGAGGGGGGTAAACAGGCTATCCTAGAGGAGGGTAAAGAGGTGGCCCTTGGGGAGGATAAGATGGTTGTCCTTGAGGACCCCAAGTGGGATTTGGGACCCCCGAGAAAGGTTTTCCAAAATGTAATCCAGAAGTATTAGGATTTGATATTCCTCCTTGTGGGTTTGGATATGATGACCCTCTGGGATATGATTGATGAAAATATCCTCCTTGGGATAGTCCCTAGGATCGTGGAGGGTTTCCAGTGAAAGAAGGTTGTCCCCCTTTCATTTATTGGGTAGCAACTGGGGTTTGACCAACAAAAGGGGGTTTCCCCCCAGTGGGTATGTGTAAGGGTGGTTGTCCCCCAAGAGGGATAGGTCCGCTAAATGATGGTTTCCCCCCAGTTGGGATTTGTCCCACAGTTGAGTGTATGTGCATGGTAGTATTCTTCATTCCATGAGGCACAGGTGTCCCAACAGGGTTCTGTGAAATATGAGGAGTTGTGGGTTGAAGAGGGATAGAAGGAGTAACTGTCAAGGTACCTTGCATATGACTAGGAAACATGATTCTGGTGTTACTTTTGATTGGTACTGATGTGGCAGTAGGATTTAATACTTGTTCAATGGGATGGTCAATAGTTTAACTAGACATTCCTCCCTCGACACTAGTAGAGGCAATCGGGTCAAAAGGTGGTCGACTGAAATTGAATTTTTCGTAAAGGTCACATCCCGATGGAGTTCTCCATATGGAATGAATAGGAGTCTATTGCAGATTGACCGTGTCAATGGAATGAACATGAGTCATTTACTCGTCATTAAAATTCGGTTGGGTGGATTCCATATTTGTCTCAGTATATGGCCTTAATGAAAAACAAGGACAATATTCTTCTATAACATTATCGGAGGAGTCCAAACAGACAAGGAGTGGCTCGAGAGGAGTTTTCAAAGTCAATTTAATAGGAAGGGAACCTTCGTCAACTGTGACAAAAGATCTCTTTGGATTTGTTAACAAAGGAGTAGCAGCACTCCCAGCATCCGAATGGTTCTCAACCTCTTCATGATAAATTTTGTCGGGTGAGTTAGGAGGTAAGGGTTCGTAGCCTTCTGGAGAAACCATTTTATTCTATGTGATCTACGAATACCTTTATCATCTACAGTCTCAATTTTGAAATACAATCAAGTAAATAAATAACACTCACTAAAAATCTAGAAAAACCAACAAGAAAACAATTCCTTCTCTCAATGAACGTACTAGTTGGTGATCAAATCCAACATCGTATGATCAAAGTGAGAAGGGGCTAGGATATGAGCGGTTGAAACAGTTACGTTGGCAACCTTCTTAATGAACTTACACCTTGGTGCAATTTTCCTCACGATTTGACCCGTGGGTTACCCTCCAAGGAGCCCAAGTGAGTTTGACCAACGTCTTTTCTAGGTATAATGAAGACTTCCCTTCACCATCACCTCATGTAAGGACCCTAAATATTAAGGCTACGAAGGACACCAACTCGCAGTCAGCCTCTAGGCGGGTACAGTCGACAGTCGATTATGAACGTATGGGTAGGATATCAAGTCCAAAATCCTTCAAGAGAACTGAAGACAAGTGGATCGGTAAGACTCCAGAGGACCCCAAACAGATTCGGAATTCACGAAGCTCCAAGACCAAATGAATATAGTTGAATTTCAATAAAAACCCCCAATATACGATCTAACTACTATGAACGGTTAAGCCTCAGAGGGATAATCTTCCTTGCTCTCTCGAATGCGACCTCGTGCATAATCCCTATGTGAGAGGGGGATCCCAACTATGCTTATACAAAAATTGGATTTACTCTCCCTATAGAAAGATTCTGAGTTTATCTTTAATGCTTTGGAGAGTTATCCTCACAGCCAATTCCAAAGCACTAGTCCTAGTCTATTATTGGTGTAAATATCTTAAAAACAAAAAAGTTTCTAGATTGGTTTTAATTAGCATTGATTTTAGTGGTTGTTATTTACACAAAGGTGAATGAGAGTGAAACTAATGATGTTGCGACTTGAATCCCAAAGAAGTAAAAGAATGATATGAAATTTTTTTCTTTTGATGAACTTATATTTACGGGAAGGAGAAGAGTTTCTTCTTTCACTACCAAACACAACAATGCAAAAATTTCACTAAATTGTAAAGAAATCTTTTCCGATGTCCAAAAACCAATTGCAAAAATTATCCCTTTGTTTGATTGAATGATTTGTTTAATTCTTCTTGTTTCAATAATAAAAAGATACTTTACTATTATGACTTTAGAAAATCGAAAGCAAAATCACACAAACAAAAGGCACTCTCAATAGTCAATAAGAGACAGAAGAAAAGAAAAAACTAATGATTTGAATAAAAACACCAAAAAACAACAAAGCACACTTAATAAATCTTCTGGAAATGGATATAGTTCAGAGATCAATTAAACAATAAAAAGATAACTGAGTTTCCTTGTAACAATCTTCAAATTATCAGATGAACAAAAAGCAACAAAATGAACCAAAGTTTGGAGAACAAAAGGTTGATTTTACGTCAAGGAAACACAACATAAAAATCCAATCAAAGATTCAAAAAGTGAAAATAAAGAAGTTGTAATCCAAACAGAAGATATAAACCGATAAAACAAGATCTCAGTTAGCGATTGTTATCATTGAAATTTCGTCCGCAAATGGTTACAGGAATCCAGTATCTCCAAACACCTATTAGTTCATTCATGGCCCAAAAAATGCATTTCCAAAGGGAATAAACTATACAACTAGTTATAAAATCAACATGCACTCAAAATATAAAGGAATCGTGCACACGTGTGCCAATAAAAAACGTAGGAAGAACGCACATGCACCTGATGCATGACTATGTACGCAAAAAGTTGCACGCACCTCATAACGATGCATTTATGATTATGGTAGGCCTCCCACCCACTTGTGGTTCAGCTCCCAAGTCGATTTGACCCCCAAATTCGAGTTGAATCCGAGTGTGGGGCTGGTCAAAGACCTAAAGGTGCACCAAAGGGCCCCTTGTTCATACTAAAGACCAGTTGGATAATGCCTCAAAGCCTTGCTATAAAAAGAGGCCATGGGTTTACTATATTTCCATGAATCTATTTGTATTGTTATGCTTCCTCTATTCTCCAACAAGGAACCTCTTTCCTTCTTGGAGCATACTAGCATCATTTCATTAAGCTATTCACCTCACCTCTTGGGGGAATGAGCTTTGGATTTCTTCACCATTTCCCTTCTAGTTTGTTATTTGTAAGAAGAGCTCTCTCATATGGGATTCAAGAGCCCTCCCTTGGAGGAAGAGGGAACCCATAAGTCTCCCTTTCTCTTTGGTGTTTGCCCACTAATACAATCTATCCATTGGTGGCATAATATTGGTCAATTGTTTGTTTCATTTTGGTTCTAATTTCCTTATGCACTTTATTTTTGTTTCTTTAGTTGTTATTAGCTTAGTTGTTTATTTATTTCTTGTGCTTGATGTGTCTAACTCTTGCACTAACTTCTATCCTGTTCAGCTGACCCAACTAGACTTGCAAGTGTCCCTCTTTTGCTCATTCAAGTGACGAAAAAGATACAACAGATTGGCGACTCCACTAGGGAAGGTATCAATTTCCTCCCTATTTGAGTTGTTTGAGCACTTCTTTTCGAATGGTGGTATCTATCTCTGAGAAGAGATGTTTCTTCTACATGCATCTGTCTTAGCATAATGGATTAAAATGAGGCTCCAGAGGCATTTTTGATATTACTCATGAATTTTAAAACCTTAGACATCCAAAAACCTAACCCTAGAAGGTGAAACGCCAAAAGTTATGTGGGCCCTATGGGTAAGTTGGTGTAATATGGTACCTCAACTTCGCAGGGTCGTAACTTTTGCATATGACCTCCGTTTTAGGCGCGTGATAGCTCGGTGGAAAGGTGTTTCAGAGAAATACACATTTCACCATCAAGCTTTGACTATGTCTACAGTTTGAAAGTGGCGAGCCAAAAAAACAACGTTTAGGGCCCCAAAATGGCCCTGGAAGTACAACAAGATGTGCTGACATGAAAACATACAAAATAAGCCAGTTGGATTAGGAGAGAGGCCACCTATATCCACTTGGAGGATGTGTGGGGCTTCAAACAACCCTAGAAGTGTAGAACCCACAATTATAAAGCAGTACAAAAGAACATGTTAAATAAAAAATGGACACGAGGAGCTAGTTGGAATAGGTGGGTGGCCACCAATATCCACCTGGATCAATGTTTGATATAGATTTAGAAATTTTAATTGTTTCTTCATGTAACTTATTGTTGTTTCATTTACTATTTCTAATTTTTAATGTACATATGTTTGCAAGTTTAAAACAATATGATTAGCTACATTGGAAATTTGATTTTACATATTTTTTATTGCTAATGTAGATTATAATAGGTTAGAAGTAGTCTAGTTTATTTGTTTTTTGCAAGTAGATTATCTTTCTTTTATTTACTCAAATAATTAAGTTATGAAGGGATGCATCATACTTAAGTTGGAGCTAGGTTATAACAAGATACATTCAGGGAAGTTTTCCTTACTTATTTTTCAATCCTGATTATTCTTCAATCTTGATAATGATTACATTTATTAAACATTACTTTTAAGTTATATCTTTAACTTTATTAATTAATCATTACAAAAACTTTGATATAAGATGTTTAGTACAATATGTTTTTCAAATTCTCAGAGTATGAATCTTTCAGGAGAATAACATGTAAAAGAGGTTCATCTATGATTACACATTAATTTGTATTCATAATACTCTATATTCTTTTAATGTGTAACATATTTGTTGTTCCTCTTCTATTTTAATCTCATAATTGTACTTTAGTTTAGGATGTATCTTAAATTTATTATGTTATTTTTTTAAATAAAAGTTTAATTAACAATATCTCATAAAAATGAATCTATCACAATCTTAATTTAAAATAAATGATGTATTAGCATGCTATTTAACAGATTTAAAATGGATACAAGTTTAAATTTACAATTCAATATATCCTTCATAATCTAATTTCTAATTTCTCTTTTCTATTTTTGAACTGTGATAAGTTAGGATATTTGTTTAGACATTCTTCCTTGTTGGG
>SNQJ01S0012423.1:43853-57480 GCA_010110895.2 Picea sitchensis
GATGATTTTAGGGGCTAAATTTCGCTCATGGGCTAATTTTCCATGGTTTTTCCAAAAATGAGATTCACTATTTTAAAAATGATTCACCCAAATTCTATAGGATAAAATTATTTTACCTTAAAAATCGCCAAAATTTTATAAAATCTATATAAAATCCTTAGAAATTTGAATATATTTACAAAAATATCGCCAAACATTTATAGTTGGCATATGAAAGATAAGTAAGATTCGCCAAGGTTTCTACATTTTAAAATAAATTTCCATCCTTAAAATCATCCCTACTTCCCAGAGTCTTCTATTTTCATCAGGTTCACATGTGGGGGTAAATACCTCCCGCAGCAAGCATAATATTAATAGTTCTAACCCTAGGATCTTTTGTTCAAGTTGTTCTATGAATTTATTGATTTCTAGGTGTTATGTCTACCAGTTAGCTACCTTCTCTACATGATTCACCTTCATCTATTTTGTTTCCTGCATATGTGTCAAATTAAGAGCTTCCAACTCTTTATTGTGTGTATATTTAGTTATGTAGGCATTTCCCTCAAATTCTGCATTTAATTTGTCCCTTTTGATTTGTAGCACCTTTTCCATTTCTTCTCAGCGTAACTTCTTTGCAATATTGGTTTCCCTTTTGAACTCAGTAGTCATATTATCTCTTTGGGTTCTCAACACCTCTTCAAGTTCAACCTTTTTTTCTTGGGAAGTGTCTAATGGTACACTCAATTCACATAGTAGCATTGCATTAGCTTCTGCAAAGGAGTTAAGGGCCGAAGCATTTTCAAGGTTGTTTATTTTGGGGTCTGGGCTTTCTTTCCACACAATTGACCTTTCGAAAGCCCCATGGTTGAGAGATATCTCTACCCTCTTTCTCTTATTTGAACTTTTCTCAATCCCTCTTGTCTCTTTGTTGTAATAACACTCCCCAACAACTACTAGAACATATTATAACTCTGGAATCTAAAAGGAATATGAAATATTTCCTAGGATTTCCTTCAAAGGGGTACACTCCTTAATAGGTATGTTAACTATGCTGACACTTGGGATTGATACACCATTTCTAGCTTCATCCATTTTTATCTTTTTTTTTCTTTCTACTTCCTCTTTGGGTTTCTTTAATTCCTTGGCTTCAACAACCATTTTCTTTTCTTCTTGTTGTTTTTTATTTCTTTATTATACTTCAGAAAACATTCGTTGTCTTTCTTCTTCCTATCTTTCCTTTCTCTTTTTTCTTTTCTTTATATTTGGCTAGAATCAATGCAAACTGCTCTTTGGCTATTTTTCTTTTCTCTGCCAATTCCCTTTGCAGTTTTTCCTTAGTTGGCTCATCCTATAACCTTTTCAATACCTATTCAAAGGAAAAGGATCCTTTGCATACTTCTTCTGCATAATTTGCCTCATGAATTACAAGGTGTGTCAATTTGACAACTTTGATATTATCACTTACCAATTATTTTGGGTCATGTCCTTTGGTTTCTCATATGCATAGGCTGGTTTTCTGTAGACCTTCAACTCCTTTTCTAGCATGAGGATTGTTGGACAAGACATATCTTCCTATGATCAATGTGAATTTAGGCCAAAGTTTCTTGGTGTTAGCTGACAACAAGGATGATATTCTTGTTTCTATTACCTAGTAAGTGAATTCTATAGCTAGCAACCTATTTAGAACATATTTTGGCAAGAAATGTGGGGCCTCAAAAATCCCATAAATACTAACATAAGTGTAATATTTACCCACGTAATAGTCTCCAATGTCTCTCAAGGTTGTTATGGCTCCCTATGATATTTTGTGGGGTCGATGTCCAAAAATCAAGATGAATAGGGAAGATAAGAAATAGCCACAGAGATCATATATGTGAATCATTTAGTTAATGTCCCATAGTTATGAGCAATAAATATGAACATGTGGCAAAGTAGGGTGTCATTCCGATCCTTAAGTAGGGAAATGAATGGAAGAACATATTGCATCAATCAAATAGGAAGACATGAAGAAGCTAGATTTTTTCATACCTGGAGCTTCTTTAGCCTTCTTGAAAAAATTTAATGTGAGGATTTGTGTCCAGTTGAATACCTACCCTATTTTGACCATGGTATATGCCATCATAAGTCACTCCATTAAAAATGAGTGCTTTTATCCTCGCCATATAACCTGCATATAATGGTACTCAATAATTTGTAGGGTCCTTTCAAATACTATGACAGAATTATCCATTCACCTTTCTTGACATGTCTTATTTTATCATTCCACCAATATTCCATTAACTCGTCGAAGTATTCATTATATGCTCCAAACGTTTGTAGGAATGGCCTGTTCAGGCATACTACAAATTCCTCAAGGTGATATTGAATGTGGATGTCTTCTAGTTTTAGGGATTCTATCAAAATCCTTGACTCTTTCATTATAGTAGTTGTATATTCATCCATATGAGTGAAACACCATCTTGTGGTGTCATTGTATGGGAAAAGAATTGGATGAGTTGTTATGGCATTATTCTATTGTTTTTTTATGTTTTTGTAGGCTTCTAGGTCTTCATCTTCAGGAGGGAACTCTTCATTGTTGAAGATATTGTATATTTCATCCCATCACAAACAGTGTTCCCTTCCATAACAGTCGTTTGTGTCTATCAAAAGAGTGTTGTTTGGATTCTTGATGGGTGCTAGTATATTTTCTAGAAGGGTTTTTCCCTTTCTAGTATGTGGTCATGACATACTATTTCCCTAAGCTTCTGGAATAAGAAAGACCAAAATGAGTTTACCAGTGTATTAATATCATCATAAACGATTAAAATTAGACTATACACATACCTATTAATTTGCAATTCTGTAGATGTTTTCGACTACCCTGGTGCTACAGTGTGAAAAGCTCTCTCAGACTTAAAAAAAAATGAACAATGCATCAATTATGGTTTGAATTAGGTTTATGCATTTAAAATTCACTTCAATCCTCCTGCAATCCATTCCAAAGGGGTTATAGCTTGTATCAAAGAGGAGAAGTACAACACCATTGATTCTCTTGGAAGGATATTTTCTTCAAATTTGTGTTATCGGATGTGTGGCCTCGAAGCAATGTTGTCGGGATCTCTAATTCAAAAAAAAAGGTTCTTTGACATTGTTACCGGGAAGGAGCTATCAGGAAGGACTTATCAAAATGTTTCTAGGATCACATGCCTTCCGATGGATATTCTCCGAGGAATATTTTTTTATTGTATCAATAATCACACCAGTAATTCAAAACATTATATGTTTGCGTATGTGAGTTATGTTCATTTAGCATGTGCAAAATATTTATCAAGACCAAGGTTTAAAAAACCATTATTTAATTACCTTAAAGTGATCTCGTCGGGGTGATTTATTGGAGGGTGGGAATGCTGAGAGGTAAACTATAACAAGAGATATTTCTACAACATTCTTGAAGAGGATCCAGTGGGAAAGTGAAGCATCCTTCACAAGGAACTAGGGTGTTTGGTTGCTTCTTGCTCTGACGGGGGGTTCCCCGAAGGAATATTATGTATCCCAAAGATTGTGCTTCCACGAAGGAGCATTATATGTGGGATAGATTAAAATGCTTGTATAAAGTTAAATTGACCAATGAGCTATGGTTTTCCAATTAATGTGAACGGTTATGCAAGGGACCTACCCAAACCCTTCTGACTCATACATGTTTGCATTAATTCGTTTGGGCCAACCACCTCTTGCCACAAGTTCACAGGGTAAATTCCTTATGACATAACAGAGCTCTTATGTATTGGGAGTATTTTATCGAAGAGGCTCCATCGAGAAACAATAGTGTGCGTAGCACGCGATGCCTTCCAATGAAGGGGAGGTCGACAATGGAGAGTCCGAAGACTATCAATCTTCGGATTTCAGGATATTAAAATAGGTTTTATAGGTTACACCTTGATGAGAAGACCCCAATGGAGGCTAGATATTTCAGAAAAGGATTGGGAGTTGCATATTTTTTCCTCCTAAGTGGGGATGTCCATATGAGTAATGATTTGATATCCCTTAAGGCATGGTCGCGTGAGTGTAGATTTTCCTCGTAAGTACAAAATCACTCTCGAAAAGAGATTATAGTTGATTCATTGGAGAAAAGGGATAACAAAAGGCATGATAATACCCAAAATATCTGTAATCACCATGGCTAACTTTAGTTAATCCTGAGACTACATATATAGAATAATATTTTTGTGTCTAATTAACAAATCAAGTTAGTGGTGATACAATCCCTTGCTAAATTTTTTTGATAGGAGAATATCATTGCATAGTTTTTGGGGAACAACACCTTATAGGAAAACATACCTCAAATCAAATCATTGTCAAAAACTTGCTCCCAAATGATATGGTATTTATACAATTCTCAAGCACATGGGGCCTATGGCCTACAAGTTATCCCTTCCTAGTCACTCTAAGCTCCATCTTGTTTTTTGTGTTTCTTTCTTGAAGAAAGTGATTGGAACCAAGTGTGAGAATCAAACTAGTTTCCCTAAATTGGATGAAGAAGGCTCCAATTGGTTGTAGCCCCAAGTAGACTTGGATCACCGCAAGCAGTGTCTCCTTCAACGCACAATCAATGAAGTTTTAGTTCAGTGAAAGGATACATAACTGGAGGATGTCGCATGAAAGTTGACTACCATTCTAGAACAATTTCCATATCTTGAGCCTTGAGGACAAAGATGTTTCTTCAAGGGTGAGGCCATGTTATGGTCCTAACCTCCCTAACCCATTAAGTAGGTAGAATAATATGCTCTTATATGTAATAAAGGCCAACAATAGTAAATGAGGTCTATGTAATAATGTGAACATGTCTAATGTAAGAGAACTTAATAGAATGTTATGCTACTAGAAATATCTTCCTCTAGAATGATCTCTAGAAGATTGAAATAATATAAAGAGGAGTAGAAAGCATTGAAAAGTTTTGTCTTGAGAATGATTTTGTACTTGAGCTCTGCTTTGTTGGAGGCTTCCCCCTCGAAGAGGAAAGTGAACTTGGTTGTCAATATAATAAAGATATCATTTATGGAATCAATTATGTCATTGTGCTCTAAACTTTGCTCTTTTCTGTTGATAATTGTTATAACAATTTTATTTCTTCTCTAAATAATAATATTGTGTACCTTACAATCATGTTCAATAGTTCTATGATGAAAATAAATTGTTCTAATGTCATACTCGATCGATCTAGCATTCATGGGCCATGCATGGACCCTCAGAACACAAAACAAGCCCTACATAGGCGATCTTTACCCTACTACCTAATTTTCTTATTATCCCCAATTAGTGCAATTACCACCATTTTCCCCCACAATTGGTCCAATCTATACTGGTAGGTGTGCCAATTAGGATACTTTTTCTAATTAGCCTCGTTTTCCCCAATTACCCAAATTTAACCTAATGACCCTAATTGACCCAGTCCAATTTTCCCATTTTCGCTAGTTAGCCTAATTTTTCTAGATAACTTGAATTTGCCCCAATTTTTTTAATACCCAATTATCTCCAATTTGCTAATTAGCCCATATTTCCCAAGTTACCCCATGTGCCCCAATTTCCCACAATTTCCCTAATTATGTCAATTAGAAAAAATAGTTGCACTTACCCAATGGTCCTATTTAGCCAAATTGCCTCAATCACAAAAAGTATCATGATGAGCCCCAATTTGCCCAATTAGTTCAAGTCTCCCAACTGCCACTATTTACCCCAATTTCCATAGTTTCCCAATTTTCCCCAATTAGCCTAATTTCCCCTAATTATCCCAATTAGTACAGATTTTCCCCAGGTTCCAAATTATCTAGACTTTCTCAATTAGACTTACTTTCCCCAATTAACCAATTTACTTATTTTTCTCAATAGTCTCAATTATCCCCAATTAGCCTAGATTGCCCTAATTTCCCAATTATACCCAATTGGCTATTTAGTTTCAATTTCCCAATTATCCCAAATTATTCAAATTAGCCCATTTTTTAATTATTGCCACTTGCTCCACTTTCCCCAATTACCCTAATTTATTCCAATTCTCCAAATGAGCTCCACTTTCCCCAATTTCCCTAATTTATCCCAATTCACCAAATGAGCTCCACTTGCTCCAATTTCCCAAATGAACCCAACTTGACCATATTACCCCAATCAACAAAATTATCTCAATGTTCTCTAATTGCATCAACTATTAAATTATCCTACTACTTATTTTATTCAAAATGTCATTCTAAATATAGTTTTATTTCTCTATCAACCTAAATAGATATGGTTTGAATGTGATGGCTTGCCAAAAAAAAAAATTAAATAAAAAAACACAAAGTAATCACCCTAATCTTAGAAGTCAAATAGGCAAGAAGTTGAATTGAAATGCCCACTTCCTAGAGTTATAATTTGTGTGTACGAACTTGATTTTAGCAACATGATACACCATTGGAGATATCTCCATGAAATGTTTGTAGTGATAAATATATTTTTTAAAAAATCATAAAAAAAAATATAAAAAAAAAAATTGACATTTTTATTGCCATGAAATTTAGACATTAAGAACTTTTAATTTGTTATATAAATTTATAATTTTTTAATTACATTCCAAAAAATGATTGATTTTGGAAAACACATCAAAATATAATTTTTTATATAAAATGTTTAATAAAATGCACATTTCTTCCATCATAATCATATGAATTACATTACTTTTCTCAAAAATATGATATCTAAAATGACGAAAAAAAAAATCCATATTTAAAACTAATTTTTAAATGCCATAATCATAATTATTGTCAACTTTTTACGCCAATTTAATAGTGACACTCTATCTAAATTATTAAGTTCTCATATCAAAGTAAATAAACATTTAAGGAAATGTATTCTTTTTATTGTAACATTTTATTAAGCCTTCTATCCATTTACACTTTCGTTGATTGCAACCTTTTCTTCTCAACTTCTACATAATAAATAATTGTTATTATAAACAATTGTTATTACAACTTGTCCATTTTCAATTTATACCTATCCATCTTGGGTAGCATATATTTTTCATAGGCACATCATTATCTCAATTTTATTATTAACCTCTCATAATAACAATTGTTATTACAACTTGTCCATTTTCAATTTATACCTATCCATCTTGGGTAGCATATATTTTTTTATAGGCACATCATTATATCAATTTTATTATTAACCTCTCACTATCATTAGAGGTAGGATTTAATGTTATAGATTTCATTTGTTTTATATTAAAAGTATGAGGCTTGTTTTATATTAAAAATATTGTTTTTAAATTATAAGGATTATTAATGCCATTATTCCTAATTATTGAAATATTTGTATTAGTTGTTAGCCTTTTACAAATTAGTAAATTTCTCTTTTATTTGTTTTTAAGTTTTCCAATTTATATAAGATTTAATGTTATAGATTTCATTTGTACAAAAAGTATGAGGCTTGTTTTATATTAAAAATATTGTTTTTAAATTATAAGGATTATTAGTGCCATTATCCCTAATTATTCAAATATTTGTATTAGTTGTTAGCCCTCTACAAATTAGTAAATTTCTCTTTTATTTGTTTTTAAGTTTTCCAATTTACATAATTTACATATAGCAATGTTGTGGGAAGTTGAGATCGAGAAAGTAGAATAAGACCAGGTTATGTTATCTCGAAAAAATTATGGACTTGTAGTTCAAAACTAGAAATTTGTAAAAGAGGAAGCTTATGCTAAGGAACTAGCTTTAGCTTTTATAGTAGAGATAAAATGTTTCATGAAAAAATAATTATTTAGCGGAAAAAGTAAGTATTTAACTAAACAAATGTTGTGGGGCAACTTAGTCCCTCCTAAACAGATAGGATGGCATTTAAAATCATAATAAGATTAAATTATATTAAATTGCATAATTTGTGATAAGTTGCAAAAACAATGTTTCATATTTGAAATTAAATTGTCCATCATTTGAAGTTGGTTTCTTAAAAATGTATTATTTTTATATATAATATTAATGATGCCTCCACGGTTATACTATTAAATACATATAATTCATATGCCCACCTTTTAATGTTTAAGGATATACTATTAAATGAATGGCATGATTAAGAGCATCCATGGTGGCTATTATCTCAATGTATTGAATTTGAATTATAAATATGTATTGAATTTGAATTATAAATATGTAGTATTGTAAAATTTTAATTTTGTTAATTTGTAGTATTTTTTTTTTAATAGCTATAACTATTAATATTAATATTGTAAATGGTTATAACTTATAATATTGTTGATATAAATGTTGTAAAAAATTATAGGAATTAGTTTGATTTCTTCTATATAGAAAATAAATACTACAATGTTTATTGATGCAAGTAATGGGTTTCAATTATGAGAATTGTGACATGTAACCTAATATAAATGATGCAAAAGCTGATAGGAATTAGTTTGATTTCTTATATATAGCATATATAAGTGTTTAGTGATGAGTGTCATTTAATTGTTCTAAGAAATTATTTTTTTCACCAGAATTTGGTGACATAAATCATTATTTTTTGTTGTTTAAAATCCATTTATGAATGCAGAAATGGATTCGGTATGATGAAAAACTCTTGGGGCACTTGGATTATACAAGAATAATCATTCAAATCAGCCAATATAGCAATTTCTTGTCGGATTTACATCCCCTAAAAATATCACAGGAGAAGAGTCATTTTCTTAAAAAGTTTAGATTATAGTTTTAGGGATGCAAGAAATGGGTCTCAATTATGACAATTATGACCCGTTATTGATAGCTTGCAATATCAAAATTACCTGCAATTATGCATTTATTATCATTTTGTTGATTTATTAATGAAACAGTAAAAATCTTTATCGTCATAATAAAATTGCCAGCTACATGTAAGCTCTGCAAATCTAAATGGACCAGCATTTCTTCCTTAGTGTGAGTATGATTAGACGAAATCTATGTATAATTGCGGCCATGCCTGGTGAAGGTGAAAGTGGGTATCTGTTTTGGAGCATCTGCCTATTGAATAACACCTAGATCAATAAAATATTATTCCTCCTTCCCATACAAATCAAGAAGAGAAATTTTACATCTTTCATGGCATACTAGTATGGCCAGTTTTTGTTTCTATATCATAGAAATCAAAATCAAGTCCATAAATTAACATATAAATTGTAAATTTGAAAAAGCAGGATTAATACAAGTTTTAAGGTTTTCAACTCTTAAACTCAACTCTTAAATGTTAAAAATTTATATATGAACCTCAAATGTTAAAATTTTATATACAAACCTCAAATATTGTTAAAAATTTATATTCAACTCTCAAATATTTTTAAGATTAAGAATATGAAACAAATCCCATGGTAATGTACATCTAAGAGTATGTATCAAATACTTTTGAAGATTAAGAACACTAATCACAGGGTATTGTACAAATCAGCCTCCATACCATAACATGTTTGATGTTTAGTAAGAGCAGACTAACGAGAATTTCATGTTCACTTATCAAATTCAATCCATTAGGATATTGACCAAGTCAAATGTACATTTGTAATAAGTAAACTAGAATTTCTAATCTGAGAAAAAAATAGGAATAAGTAGAGTCCAAACATGAACCCAAACAAAAGACCATCCTTCATCAATTTCCAACCAGTAGGAAGCATCGCAGATTACATGTTGGAAAGAGTGAAAAACAAATGGAAGAAGGTATATTAATAAGTAGGGATTGTCCGTTGAAAAAAGTTTGGAGGGACAAAAATGAGTATTGATTGCAAAGATGAATCCAAGCACATCATCTTGAACATAAGCATTGATAGATGTGGATGCCAACAATTACATAATTGAAGTGTAGAAAATGGGGAATGAATGACAGGGATATTAAACAGGTGTTGCATGGCAGCGTAGTCCCTGTCGGGTCGAATTGGGAATAAATGCACAGGGATGGGGAAAACGTAGTAGAGGCAAATGGAAACTGCATCGGAGATGTGGCAAGCAACATGAAGCACATGTGGTATCCATGAAGCAAATGACATGTGGCCTCTAGAGTCCCATTTATTCTTTGAAACTATATAATCTGTTTTTCTATGTTCAAAATTTTCATTCTTTCTAGTAGTGTGACTTGTTATGTTCGAAATTTTCGTTCCTACCTTGCATGTTTTATCCCTTCAATGTTTTATCTCTTCAATGTATATTTTCAACTGGTTAGAGTTAAGTACAATTTCCATAGTCCATCTGGAATGTATGTCTCTATATGTGCCAGGAAAAAAATAGTTATATGCATAGCAAGAGAAAAATATATGCATGAGAAAAAGATAATTCAAATTAAATAAATACAATTTATTGGCATTCAACATAGTTGAAGATAAAAATTTATGAGCACATAAATATAAAAGGAGATAAAAAATAGTTTTATTTGAAATATATCAAAAAATAATAGTGTCTGTGAAAATTTAAATGTGTTTGTCATATAGAATGGGATTGGGGCTGTCACGGACCATAAGATAAATATGTACAAGAAATATGATTGTCAAAAGAAGAAGTGGGCGGCGGTAGAGTGTAATATTTGAAAAGAAGAAATTGGAAGGTATCAATCTTTGGCTAGACATTTCTATTTAAAAAGGTGGAATAACTAGATTGATAAACAAAGCAGGATGTGATCAGTATAGACTTACAGTCATGGTACATATCACCCATTTTGCTATTTGCTTGCTGATGCATTTTTATTGTTGTCGTCAACGACTACTGGAATTGTGCCAACTGTCTGTTGCCTTTCGTCGGTGACCTGCTTCAATTCCATTTCAACCCATTATTCAATATAGCTTCTCAAGGGGGAGACGTTGATCTCATTCCATATTTTTATGTTGAAAAGTTCATTTTCTAATTCCCTTAGATTGATAGAAAGATTACGCAGAGCCTGGTCAATTTCTTCATTTTGTACTGAATAGTCGACTAGCCAGTTGTCCACATCATCTTCACCATATTCAAGGATGTTGTAAAAAATTTCTAAAGACAATGCCTGACGAATATCAACTTGTTTATCGAAGGGTTTCTTAGTTAAGGGCAAGGAGTTGACGATCAACTTGGGGTCTTGGACTTCGTTGGTCCTTCTGGCTAAGTCTATTTTGGTCAGCTTTGTGAATAATTTTTCTTTCTTTGATATGGCTTGTTCACATGATTGTACAATGAGATGTTGGTTCTTCACTTTCTCTTTCTAGCATGCATTTAATTGAGTGATCCAGTTTTTGGAGGGGAGATATTGTTGTCTTCTTATCGTTTCTGTCATGTTGTTGACATGGGTTCCAAAAGGAAGGAACGTGTCTAAATAGAAATGTTCTTCATTTTTTAAATCTTTCTGCAAATGTTCGAGCAAAGTATGTTCCCTCGTTCCAAGGGAAGTCATACTTTGTGATGTTTCCCATGCCTCGGTAATCATTTCCATTATTTTCTTAATATTATTCTCCACATATCCTCTACACGATGCGATGAGGCTAGAGGATCCTTTTAACTTGGCTGCATGGGTGGCAGGCATGGCTATTGCTAAAGGACTAACAAGCAATGGCATAGGAATCAAAGTTTCCTCCAATTCCTTGACTCGGTCCTTCAGTCTAGAATTCTTGGCCTCAATGCCTCCAATGGAATCATCAAGAGCATCTTCAGTTGCTTTGTGAAGTCGAGAGATTTAAGACGGTCACATGTTCTCAAGGTTAACCTCTAAACAAGATTTTCCTTTCTTATTTTTTACATCTCTCTTTTCAATAATTAATTTTTTAGACTTGCTGTCAAAAACAACGCTCTAGAACATGGAGGATTCATCTTTGTCAAAAAATTTGGTATCAGCTATGTCCATTGAACGACTATGCTGGATTGCATCTCTAGGTTGATCAAGGTTGCAGAATATGTTATCCAGATCAGTTTCAAGTTCCATGTTTTCACTCTCAATTTTGGGCTCTTCTGCCTGCCCTACAATTTTTTTTCTCTTCTTCTCCACGGGAAGCTTGTGAGAGCTATCAATTTTAGGGTGAGGAGGGTTGTTATCTCCTCCTCTGTCTGAATAATTATGGGTTGATTTCTTGCTATGGTGGGTCATTGGAGCGATGCTCCGGGATGTCGTACTTTTGGGAGTACTATCTGTCCATTGAACACTCTTCTCACTGAGGCATTTTCCCTGTTGCTTGTACAATTCAGTGATGCTTTGCAATGTGTCTAGGTCGTCGACATCAAAAGAAGGAGTGTTGGTGCCAATGTCTCTGTTTTTTCTCAGGTTTTTCTAGAAAAAAGTATTGTCGAGGCCAAGTGTAAGTAAATGTTCTAAAAAAAAATTATTAGGGTCGAACCCTCTTAGGCTTTTAGCATATCTTAGGTTCAAGTTGTTGAAATGGGCTGCGAATTTGTCAATTTTGTTGACAAAGAAAAAGAAGAGTGGTCCCACAGTGGAATAATTATTTGTCCTAAAATATATTTATCAGCGCACCAAGAGACCAGCTCTTTACAGTCAAAAACTTCAGAGACACAACCTGCATGAGCAATCCCATAGGTCCAAATTATTTTGTTCTGGGCAGAAGGGAATGAGTAGTAAGAATATGCCCTAAACCACTGGAATTTCTGGTCCTCGCGCCCGAAGATGTTCACTGTATCTCCACAAAAATTCTTTCGATATGGTGCCATAAGTTTATGAGAACATTTGTTTGATCTAGACGATGCTTGAAATGAATAGTTGGAGGGGATAATATAACCCTCCGCAAATGTTGGTTCAATGCATGTGAATGGAAAATCTTCTCGATCCTTTCGCTCATTAATGAAAATCTCTATGGGTGTTTCATGATGAGTTGTTAGCAGTAAAGCTTACTTATTGCATACTTAGAAGTGCGAAGGTGGCGGGTATGATGAAGAGAAATTAAGGAGTGGAGGTTTTGTGAGCGCGCCAACCCGACGACGTGTGAACGACATTCCATGATGTTTGAAATTAACACTCGGAAGGGATAATATAACCCTCTAAAAATATTGGTTTAATGCGTATTAATGGGATATATCCTCGAGCCTTTCACTCATCAATGACAATCTATATGGTTCCTGCATGATGAGTTGTTAGCATTAAAGCTTACTAATTGCATATTTAGAAATAAGACCTTATGTGTGTGTGTGTGTGTGTGTGTGTGTGTGTGTGTGTGTGTGTGTTTTCATAAACATTTTTTTATTATAAACAAGTGTGAAGGTGACAAAGACGAGGAAGAGCAAGTAAGGAATGGCCAAGTATGAAAAGCGGTTGGATGGGCTTCAAAATAGGGTTCTAGGGGATACTCAAGAGAGGTGAATGTCCGATGGTGAAATTTTATGTCTCGAAATTTTTTAATGCAAAATGCATAAAACAAAAGAGGGCATGATGGGGCAATTCAGTGGGTTTGTATATTTGTGGAATTCCGAGAAAGTGGCAAACTATGGAATAGGTAAATGGTCGGTCAGACTCATTTTCAGAATTAAGGATTGAATGTTTCTTGAACGGGCCAACCCGACAATGCGCAAACAACATTCCATGATGTTTGAAATTAACACTTGGAAGGGATAATATAACCCTCCAGAAATCTTGGTTTAATGCTTATTAATGGGAGATATCCTCAAATCTTGGTTTAGCATTAAATATTGTTAATTTCATACTTAGAAATAAGACCACATAC
>SNQJ01S0012423.1:67480-82760 GCA_010110895.2 Picea sitchensis
TGAAGGAAAATTGTATGAGAAAAGTGAGGATGAAATTGTAGATGTATATGCACAACAGTTGTAGAGCTAGTTAGTTTCTGAGATCCTGTACTATGTTTGTTCCCAATTCTATTACAAATGTTGTTTGGGTTCTGTGAAAGATCCTTTCTTTAACATTTCTTTTCTTTGTTATATTTTTGAAGAGCATAAGTGGAAATCTCCCTTTATGCAATTGTTGTTCCATTGAAGAAAACAAATTTGAATAGGTGTCAAACAATTGCAGTTGCAACATGGAACAGTGCAATAGTTGTGTAGCATAACTGAGATACATGGACATGTGAAAGTAAAGGACAAAACTGGATATGGAGAATGGCACCATTGCCTTGTCGTTGTTTGAATCTCCATATTTTATATGGAGAATGTGTTGTGAGCCAAGTTTTCTCGCAAGTGTGATAGTTGCACCAATGGTTTTGATTGGTTAAGTGTCATTTCTCTGTGCAAGTTGGTTGATAGTTGTGTCTGGGACGAAACGATATTCTGAACAAACAACGAGAATTTTTTCCACAATACTTGTTTCGTTGAGATATATAATCTGATCACAATCACCACGGTCATATATTGTTTTGGGAAATATATTAAAATTTGTAATGGATATCCCATTACCTAGAAATATCTTTTTTGCATGTTTCTAGACAAGTTGTGTGGGAATAGTCAGTGTGACTTTCATCAGGGCCTCATTGTCTTTCATGTCAGCACGTATAATGGATCTAGTTTTGTTTTCCTTGTTCAAGTAGGTGCTATAGACGACCATTATGTCCCCGATGAACACTTGTCCATTTTGGCGGTTGTTCAAGCCCTCTATTGATAGTAATTTGGGTGTTATAAATTTAGACCTAGTGACATTTTTTTAACAGGAAAATTAATGTGAATGGTAGTCTTCATTATTTTTTTGTTTTCTTTTTTCCTGGAATAAATGTACAAGTAGACACACAACTTGGATGAAGTATGGAGCCATAGTTTTGCAACCATACCTCAGCGTCTCACTTGCACTCATTGATACTTCTTGTGAACTGGAAAGTATGTGTTGTCGATGACATCAACATATTTACCATGACATATATGAATAAATAGTTGAGGATATTTGTTTTGTAAACATATGAGGAACACAATGTATGCATATTTACCTTTGGCCTTGTCGGTCTCTTGATGTTTGCGATGATTGATTTCTCATGGTCATGTCACTGGTCCATCTTTTTCTGATGCAAGAATGTGTAGATGAACATCAAAAGGACTAAATAAGCATATGCATTATATATTTTCCACAATTGTTCTAAATGTCACATACAGGGTCGAAGGAGATGGAATATGAAATAGGGTGTCAAGGGATACTCAGGAAACATGAGGATCCGATGGTCTAGTTGTATGCCTCGGATTTTTTGACTACAAAAATGTGTAATAGGAAATAGGGCATGATGGGTAGCTATGGTGGACAATATGTGTATTGCGGAACCTCTAAAGATAGAGGTGCAATATTGAACCCACCAGCCCGGGAACCCACGATCGAAAAAGTGGTTAAGTATGGAATGAGGAAACTGTTAGTTGGAGTCGTGATATAGAAGAATGAGTATAAATGTGAACACGTGAGTCCGCCAACCCATGCACCTAGAAATTTTCGGAAAGAAGAGTAAGAAAAGAAAATAGAAAGCAAAAGTAGACAAGAAAAATGAAGGGGAATTCAGTTAAGTATAGAAGAGCGGGAAAAAAGGGATAATAGAAAGTGAGAAAATTAGAAATGGGTAGGGAAATGTTTGGAAGCAGGAAGTCTCAACAAAGGCTCGTTGTTGCTAAATCATCATTTTCTAGTCCAATATTATATGCACCCACCCGTTTTGTGTGTTTGATTTACTAGCACAGTTGGTATACCTTTTTGAAGATTGTACTACAACCCCCTCTGTTGTGGCACATAATAATTCATCTTCATGTCCAACAAATCATTTTCTTTCAATGTAGCAACACCGAACATACAATGGACATGAAGGTAAGTCAGTATGCAGAAAGACATGTAAAAGAAAGAAATACAATTCTATTTATTTCAATGTAGCAGCAAGGAGAATACAATTCACATGACGATAAGTTACTATGTAGAAAGATATGTAGTATCTACATATAGTAAAATAGGTGCAAAGCAATAGAATGAGTAGAACAAATATACAGACAATAAATGAAATACTAAACACTAGAATATGAAATAAGAGTAGAGGCATGCACCTTTGTAAATCCTCCTCTACATTTGCGGCAAAGAGTCCATTGTCTTCTCCAACCACTCTGTTTGTGTAAATGTAGCAAGGCAGAAAAATACAATGGACATGAAGGAAGTTGGTATGAAGGAAGACATGTAAAAACAATAAATAGAGTTTGATTTATTTCAATGTAGCAGCACATAAAATACAAAGGACGTGAAGATAAGTTATTATGTAGAAAAATACACAATATCTACATACAATAAATTAGGTGAACACATATACAGAAAATAAATGAAATACAAAACATTGGAATATGAAATAACAATACAAGCATGTACCTTTGTGTATCCTCTTCCACACCTGCGGTAAAGAATCCTTCGTTTTCTCCAGCTATTATGTTTGTTTCAATGTGGGAACGCACAAAATACAATGAACATGAACATGAACCTTTGTTTTTCTCCATCCATGGTTGTAATTATATAAAGTTTTTCTTGCCCAAAATATAGTACAAGCCAGAAAATATTAAGAAATTGCATGGCCATAGTTGAATGATTTTGGTTTTCTGCAGCAAAGTATCCAGATATTCTTTGAGACATGAAAATATAATTTTGCAGTATCTTTGGTGTACATATCATATTTCAAGTACACGAGAAATTGTATCGTGGTCACACCAGTATGTGTACAGGATAAAGAGGTTGTATTGTGATATGGGTACATTTCACCATATATGGTTAATAAGTGTATTTTGCACATGTTTTATCTTAACAAAAAGCCAACGAACATTTTATTTTCACATGTATTTGTCCAATTATTTGTTATGCCACTATTTTGTATCATGTCAATATGGAAGTATCCTAGAATGATAATGGTTGCGTCCAAATGTAAATGGTGTGATGCATTTGAGAACACATTCATTATGCTAGCAATGTTGCATGCCAAACATCATAGAACCTGAATACTGCAATTTGCAATCCACGGAACACCACTCTTGCTAGCACCATCTCAATATCCTTTTCTTCTACAAGAACATTTTGCAAAGAAATGTAGGTATGGTCCATAGCTAGGAAAACAAATTGGAGGAAAAATTAAGGGCAAGATAGGTGGGCACGGGACAGGTGCCAAATCTTGACTTTGAGAGACACGAAAAAATGACAAAACCACAGTTCCACTTACGGGTGTAGGACCTGAACATAGCAAAATGAAAAAAAAAAAAAAGCTCCAATTGTTGGCGCAAGGACCCCAACCCTGCAAAGTCGAAGTAAACAAAAGATAACAACAAACAAAAAACCATCGAGCAAGCATGAACAGACCCAACTGCATCCCCAAGACTTCAAACTCGCAAACTTGAGCCAAACAACAACAACAAGCAATTGATGAACCAACGAACCAACAAACAAGCAACAACCACTGAACTAGTAAACAACATATGTATCTCCAATGATTACCAAACTGCAACCCAAGCATAGAAGGAACCAGAAACATATGATGGAATCAAACATTCTTACTTGCAAACTGCAAACAGTGAACAACAAAGAACGAATAGAAATGAAGTTATGGCATCAAAACTTATTCTGAAATGATGAACGACAGAAGCACATGTTGAATTGTGGGTGCAGCACCTAGAACCTGTAAAGTAAACAAAAAACAACTCCAACTACGAATGCAGGACCCCAAACCTACGAAGTTGAAGTAAACAAAATAAAGCAACAAGCACCAACAAGTCCAACCACAGGCGCAGGTCCTCAACCTTGCAAAGTTGAACCAAACAACAAGAAGAAGCAACCGACGAACCAACGAACAAGAAGCACCCATCGAACCAGTGAACAATGTATGTATCTTCAACGATGAGCAAATTGCATTTCAAGCATAGAAGAAGTATGAAACATACAATGGCTAGGTGGACAACAATATTGTCCAAATTCACTGCAACATTGTATGGAAAAATTTGAGGAAAAATGTACTTTGAGAAGCATATTTAGGTAAACATTTAAGGTTGTCATATTGTTTAAGGGCCTCGTGGTATGAAAATGTTTAAGCTGTCATTCATGTTTCATGACCTTGCGCTATGTAAACATTTAAGCTGTCAGGCCTATTCAAGCACCTCAAAAAAAGTGTCAATGCTCTAAACATTTCTTATGTAAAAATTTCAATACAAATAGAAAAAATAATAAAAGGACATATTAATATGAAGTCAACAAATTATTGATTGCTATAGTCCCTCTATGCCTTCAGCAGGGACTAATAATAATAAAAACATTAAAAAATAAAGTCGATGCTCAGAACTTTCGATATGTAAACATTTCAATAAAAATGTAATAAAAATTTAAAAAGAGCGTCTAAGCTCAAAACTTTGGTTATCTAAACATTTACAACATTGGGAACAACGAAGCTGGCAATAATACCTCCAATATATTCTCCAATGAGATGATGACATATAAGGTTTTTTTTATTATATAAAAAATAATGCTTTTACTTCTGTAGTATGAACAATACATATGATGAAAAAATTTATAGTCAAAGGACATATTAATATGAAGTCAACGAATTATCGATCGCTATAGTCCCTCTACGCCTTCGACAGGGACTAATAAGAGAAGAATAGTAACATTATCATAATCCACTAGAAAATAGAATGAAATAAAAGAACATAAATATTCTCATATGTAGGTTTACGTCCCGCAAATAAGGACTTTTGTGGGTGCATGGATGATATCACAGGAATAGAGAATATCCAATTGAGAAGATATCACTGGAAGCACTTACCCAAAAATATTCATCCTCTGTTATCACCATCTATATAGTCATCCATGGAGAAAATACATACAAACAAACATGGTTGCTTTAAAGAAGCTAAGTGCTCTACATTTTGGTTGATGGAGATCTGTAACACTTCACCCATGAGTTCTTCTATTCCTGTCAGTCTCTGATTTCCATGAGTGCTTCTATTTTCTTGTAGCTTTCCAAAAGTTTCAAAATTAAAATTGAAGGGACCGTGAATGATCGAAAAAAACAGAGAAGCTTCATTCTTGCGTTAGTATAGAAGCACTGGTTGACTATATTTACACACAGGGGTAATACAAAAATACAAGAATGCATGTACATGGAACATGCATGTATTCCCTTGTAAATTAAAACTCACCTTGTTGTAGCTTGATGGTCCCCTAGCTTAATCCTGATGGCTCAATCCTTCCCTCCTCTATGTTTGTCAAAGTGGCAGGTCGACGGTAATAATTCGATGAATTTTGGTGGCCTTGAAATTCTTAAGGCTACTATCAACTTACACATATCACGATAGACAATATGAGCTAGGGCATCAAGAATTGTTCAGAGTCACGGGTTGAAAGAATTCGATGCATTTTAGTAGCAATGAAATTTTGGTAGTCAAATTTTTTCAATTTGCCTATTGTATTGGGGTAAATCTTACAAGGTAGGGAAGAACCTACTCCAATTTCCACAAATTATTCTCATTTAGTTTAATAATTAGTATGCCATAAAATGATGGCTCACATGTCAAAGCCATTCCCATGCACAGTGATCATGTATTTTTGGAAATTAATGTTGATTGCTTCTGCTACAGTGTGAAATCAGCTTAACATCAAATCTTGCAAGTTACCTCTATAACTCTGCTCAACCTCGGTGAACATTGGGACTTGGAGGTGGACAAGTGGTCCACAGGAAATCAAACAAGGGCTCACTCAACCTCATCCCAAAGTAGTATGTTGATTTGTATATCCCTAGAAAAAAATCATGTATTGGACATCAATTGGGAAATACACTCATACCTAAAAATATTGTCTGTTTCCAATGAAATTGTGGGGGCCCGACAGAAATGAAGGAACTTGTTTCCATAACACTATTTTCAACTAAAAAGAAGTTATATATAGTGGTTTAAATGAAAGAAGGTACAAATATATCGATATGACCCAAACACGTGATGGTGGCAATCGATGCTTTCTTGGTAAAATCACCTAACAACCCACAAACTCTTGGTAAAATCACCCAACAGCCCATAGGGGGCTCTTGTGTCCATCTATGAGGATGTTTGTCAATGCCATTTGATCTCTTCATGAATGCATGCATGCCACCTATTTTCTATGAAACCACTCTTATGACAATTATAGATTCTAGCTTCATGTATGCTAGAGGATGAGGAGTTAAGGAACGTGCTAGGATCTTGTTCTGGTTCCTCTAATTGAGAAAGAGAGATAGGGTTTTGTATGTAATTCCCACTGCTCTGAATGTAGGGGGATACAAACTATCATTCAACTGCACTTCATTCTGACAGAGCATTCAGAATATCATTTGGCTGCACTTTGATGGGCATGTGTTATAGTCTTTTCACGACTAGCTCTAGTGTCTGCTACAATGCGCAGGGGTTAGGGGAAGCGCCCTCGAGAATATGTTTTTCCTTAGGAAACTTGTCACATTTTTTCCTCGTTTTTCTTGTTGCCTCAATTTTTGTGTCCATTGTTGGGCAATTTTTTGGCACATGCTTTTTGCCGATGGTTTTCTATTTCCAATTAAGGAATTAGGGTCGTTGACTAATCCAGTTCATTGGGTTATGGTTTTAGATGTTGTTGGCTCCTATATGTATATTGTATTGTAAACAATATATCACAATGAGTGAATATAGAATATGTTGGTTTTCTCAGTTTGGATTTCCATGGGAAAAATCTCTGTGTAATGTTTGTATTTTCCATTGTATATTTTTTGTTCTTTTACTGAAAATCCGTTTGGAGTAAATAATTGTACAAGGTTAAAATCTATAGATTTCATTCCAATAGAGCATTTTATTCCCCTCATTATGTGGGGGAATAAATGGGTACCTATTCTTGTATCTATGTTTGATGAGATCATTTGGATGGATTCAATAAGGTGGAGAGAGTCTGGTGGAGGTCTGCATCAATGCATCCAACAAAACCTTTGAACAAATTTATAGGTGTTGTAAGATATCTAACAAAATGGACACCATGTCGGTAGCTGCAAGTCAAGTAAGGAGCTACAATGATATTTTCAAGCATAAATGAGGGTTCAATGTCACACATTGGGTTTAGTTACTCATGTCCAACCTCGTATTTTCTCTTTAGAATATGAGAAATAGATATCTTCATTGTATTATGTACCAGTTCATTCTTGTTATGTTTAGAAGGCACGAAGATCTCAGAAGGATGAATAAAGAAAGAGGGTATTCGAAATGGTTTCAAAGGAATGAAAGTAATTAGGATCTAATATGTTTGTAATGATCCACATCCGCCAACGAATTATATTCATTTCCTCTCTATCTTTCTAGGATGGGGCTTGTTCCTATGTTGTGCAAGATGGATGGTGACACTATGTAAATCCAAGGGAGTCCCTGCACTGCACCTGAACGGGCCAAGGTTTTTGGGCTTAGAGGTCTTGGATTCAACCAATATAGCTTTCATTTTGGTAGGTTGGTATTTTCCAACGTTCAAGTCAGTGTTGTCTATGTCTCTTTGCATCATACATGCTTAAATAGAGGCTACTTACGGATTTATTACCAATAGTATCACTTTCAGGGGTGGTGAATCTAAGGTCATTCCTCCTCTGTCTAAGCATCTATGTTGTGACGACGATATGCTCACCCTTCATCCGGGGATATATAACCACATCACGGCCTATTACTATAGCATGAGTGTTGGGCATGCCTTCAATAGGGATTATACGAACCAAGACATCTTGCTCTCACAAGATCACGTACGAGTATTCCTGAAGGTGAAACATAACATTTAGTGGGTTAGTTGGTGTTGGGTTGTCAACTTCAATTGTAACTAGATCAACTAGTCCTTCAATAGGTGGTGCCTATGCTTTTCCTTCTTCTGCGATGAGAGGATATCAAACTGATGCAAAAGAGGTACATTCTCTAGCCCGACCCCTACCTATAGGTTATTTATTTGAGCATGATAGTGAACATGAAAGGTAATTTATTTGAGCCGCTAGGTGCTTCAAGCTAAAGCTAGGTAGATAAAAAAATCCAGTCGGAGAAATAGGTTAAGACCAACGATAATCATTTTTTTGTTAATAATAAGTCAGATGGAAAATATATTTGGTATGATCCAAGTGTGTAATCTCTTAGGTTCCGTAAGCCTGGTTCTGTAAATCTGGTTCTCCCTAAGCCCAATTGCTCAATGGGAAACCTGAGATACTAACTTCCATATCTAGCTAAAATCCTAATACAGTCTATCCTTCACATATTTGGTACTTATTCATTTTCTCATGCTGCATATAATATTTGAATTTTAAATAAAAAAAATATATATAAATTTTATCAAAGAAATACCTGGATAGTGATTAACTAAGTAGGTTTCATGCTTGATAGATCCTCTTCTCAACATACAGACAATCCTCATCTCAAAATCACATAGGGACATTCCAAGCTTCAAGTTTCATGGAATCTCCAAGTGTTAATTTAAAATCATCTCATGAGATGGCTTGTAATGAAAATCACCTTCGATACGCGATCTGATTATGATACGAGATTTGCTTATCTCACCAAGTGAAACCTTAGACTAGAGGAAGGACAAGGGTATGTACAAGCACAATGGAAGTGGAAAAAGGTTGTAGAATTCTGCCAAAAATCACAACATAAATAGATCCACATCATACAAGGATCGGTTTTCCTACATCACCATAATGTATACACAGATTGATTTGATAGATTTGCCAGTATATATAATGCATCACTATCAAAATCAAAGCCTATTTAAAGATAATCAATGAACTTCCTCTAGAGAGATTCAATGAAGTTATAAATTATGTAACATTGGAAAAAATGCAATGCAATGAAGTTATAATAGAGTGAAAAGCTTATCTTATCTATCAAATCCAAGCAAAACTCTATCAAAGCTAGATAATAAGACATCCATTTTGCTAGCCAATAGTGTGTTAGATAAATATCAATTTAAATATGATAAAAAATAATTATTTCTTTTCTCCTATATATAAGTTTGGAAAGTATGAAAATGTTTGTATTCAAACGCAAAGTAATCTATGGCCAACGTTGAATTGAATGCTAGAGTCCCTGACTTGGCAGGGACTAACAAACACAAAGTAATCTATAGTCAACGTTGAATCGAATGTTAGAGCCCTTGGCTTGGTAGGGACTAATAAGTAACTAAGTTGTCATTTTAGAATTAAAATTAATATATGATTTGAAAGTATCACAAGATTTAACCTTTGAAATAACTATAAAAAATCTAAAGTATAGTCAAAATGATCAATCCTGAGACTTTTACTGACGTGGTAGGTGAGTACACATAAAACTATTTGATCAAAGATAGTTTTGGTATTATGAGGGATCTTATTGCAATTAATGAGATGGAAGTTGTGTGGGAAACTACATTAATAGAAAAGGAAAGAAAAATAAGTAGAGATTAAAAAGAGAATTGAGTAAGAAAAACAAATAGAGGTGGGCTTGGAAAAGGATCTTGAAACACGTGGGTTCTTATTGCAAAACTGAAAAAGGGACAAAATGATTCAGATGAAGTCACCTAAAGAGTACTAAATGCATATAGATAATGTAAACATAGAAGTATTGCAGGTGACAGTTGATCCAGGTGGATAATGGTGGTCACCCACCTATTCCAACTAGCTCATCTTGGTAGTTTTTCAGTTTGGCAGTTTTTTCCTAGTTTTTGGGTCCTGAACCTCTGAGGCCGTTTTGAGGCTCTAAACAATGTTTTTAGGGATCGCCATAGTCGAACTAGAGATAGAGTCAAAGTGTAACATCCCACTCTTGCACGCACCGAATAGACTTATTCTTTGAGGACACTTGCTTGCAAGTGATCTACATTATTATACTATTGGGCGTTTGATTATGATTATGAGACATTATGGATATTATGACATGTATTTTTCTATATTGACATGACAGGTGCTATTGACTCGGTTCTCCTGAGTGTGCAGAATTTTGGACCTCGAGGATGCAAAGGCATCGATGAAAACCTTGGACTCCGGATCAAGTCAGGGAGTGAGCTATTGGGGTTTGATTGTTGTATATATGACATTTTTGCATCGGATTAGATGTTATGATTATGGATATTATTTCTGACATGATTCATTGATGATGTAGGCTGACGATATCTTGTCGACCAGATTCACATGTGGAGTAGAGGGGTCATGCATGACTACCAGAGATGTTGAGGGAGAGGTGTGAATAACAACCCTGCCATAGCCTACTAGAACTCTCGTCGTGGCTCAAACTTTAGGTTAACGATTACCTATTTCATGAAGACCCATGATGCTATGAGGGAAGACTACGACAGTCACTCACGATGATTCTAAGGGGTGCGCAATAAGGCAGGAGAGTTATTCCTTAGAGACCCTTAGTCTCCCACAATATCACCTAACGGAGTATTGACTCCATGGGTTTTTTATGTCTACCAAGTCAGTCAAGAGGAGAATAGCACCCTTAGAGCACGTAGTGCATCCTGAAGGGCATGTCACACAAGAAAAATGAAAAGAGGTGAATGGCACCCTTGGAGCACGTAGTGTGTCCTGAAGGGCATGTTGCGCAAGGGAAACAGAATGAGGCGAGTGACACCCTTGGAGTACCTAGTGCGTCCTGAAGGGTACGTCGCGTTGTTAACCAATAAGAGAATAAGCCTATATGGACTTAGAATGAATAACGTGATAAGAAAGATTTAAAAATAATTTCCCTAATAAAATGTCGCTCATCCTCGAAAATTAAAATCTAGATCTAAAGTAGTACTTGTGGTAAAAAAATAAAAATAACAATAATCATCATTAAACATGTGACGAAAAGGGGGTAAGAAACTTGATTAAATTATTAAAATCAAATTATTGAGGGATTTAAAATTTTAAAAAAGGGAAATGATTATTTGTTACATATGCTAAATAAAAATTTATTAATTAAAAAGAAAAAGGGGAAAAAGACAATTTTTCTACACATGCTAAATTGAGTTTTAGATAAAAAGGGAAAAGAGAGAAACTTAAAAGACTTAGGAAACTAAGGGAAAAAGAGGGAAACATAAAGAAAAAGGGAATCATAAGGAAAAAGCAGAATGACCATCTTAGCAAGGAATCTTGCCTTTAAGAACTTTCTAAATTGAACTCAACTAGTAAATTAGTAAAGGGGAAAGTCATTGAATTGTGTAAGGGAATATGGGGACACCTAGGAGCAATTCTAGGAATCATTTTAGGTGGGTGAGAGAAATATGAGTATTTAAATAATTAATGAAATTAATTTTTGGTGCAATGAAGGAGATGGGTGACACATGTACGGGGAGAATTTTTATGAATTAAATTATTGAACAATAAATTAAATGGGAATTTGCGAAAGTAAATGACTTATAAACTCTATATAAAGGAAAGAGGAGGAGGAGGATCAATCTATCTGTGATGCGTAACGTTACACTGTAGAAATTTAGACTTGATTGACTTAGCTTGTGGGAGTTGGGATACCTAGCTCGGTGAGGAGTGGTAGCTCGGCCTTGCGAGGCGAGCTGAGAGCTAGTTATTCTCTGGTTTAGTGTGCATGGCCCTTTTGCGGCTCGGGGGGCTAAGGGGGAAGAAGAGTACCCCTAGCGTTGGCTGGGAGGTACTGGTGAAGTCTCGTCGGTCGACAAGCGAAACCTGCATGGAGCGCGTGGGACAACGAATCAGAGAGGATGGCTTGGGCTACGGTACACTTACTTGATTCTGCATGGTAGATTATTATTATACCTTACACTTTCATTTATGTATTCTTAATTGGGTAAAGAAAATGTTTGACTCAACATTTCAAGAGAGAACTTAAATATCCCCATAGCCTTAAACTCGTTGCTTGACTTAATTCCATTGGCATTCGATCCCTACATGTTGTGACTGTCCTTTGGTTTTGTTGATTGTTGTGAAAAGTTGTACTTTTCATCCTCATCCCTGGTTCGTTAGTCCACGCCTGAGTAGTCGGCCAAGAGATGAATCGACGGTCATCACTTCGATGCACAACGACCTATAGTTCTAATGCCCTACTTTTATGTGCATGGATGACGAGTGAAGGATGTGTTTCCCAGTTGTTCACCCTTTCTTATCTCTTTGTTTGATCTCCGTCGTTCTTTGGTCTCTGCATGTTATATCACCTCTATGTCTTAATCATTCTTGTCATCCGAAAACTGTGCTTAGTATTATCTGCATTTCAACATTCTCAACCACGATTTTAACTCTGTGTTTTTATTTATTGAATGTGTTTTCATTGTTGGATATATTGTTCTGCGATTTCATATATTGAATGTGTTTTCATTCCCATATACATTGCTTTGCATTTTTATATATTGAATGCATTTTCATTGCTGGATATAATGCTCTGGCGAGTTTGTCATTTTTAAGACATCAGTCATTGCTTGTTTTGCTTGTTTACTTCACGAATTTGGCCATTTTTTTACTGCAATTCATTTCTTATTACATTGCAATTTGACACTTGTTAAGACTACCATCATTGCTGGTTAAGACTGCGATTTTGCCAAATTGTTACCTGGAGATTTTGCCAATTGCTAAGACTGTGATTTGCCATTTTTTGGACAACAATCATTGCTTGTCACCTAGTGATTTTGCCACTTGTTAAGGCTGTCGTTAGATGCTTGTTAACCTCTATGAATTTCCATTGATGTATACGATTAATCTCTGCCATTTATCATTATTAATCCCTATGATTTTGCCATTAACCTCTGCGTTTTTGGATGGTATTTTATTGTCTGCAACTCTAATGACAGTTCCCAGCTCTTCATTGGGGAAACCTCAGCGTTTTTGTCACTTGAATGGCGGATTTTAATTTATATTGGACTGCATTTTGTCCACTTGAAGGACATCTTTTAATTTACATTTATGGACTGCGTTTTTCCCTTGCATGACAGTAAGGTGTTTCCATGAAATACAGTGAGAATTTGTATATCTGCGTTTGATATCTCTGCGCCCTGGGTAAAATATCTGTGTATCATCTAAAGTCCAGTAATATGATAATGGAAATGATCATATTACTGTGTTAACTGGCGTTATCATATATAGCTGAGGCTTTTGTATTTATTATGCAGCGATATCATCATTGTTTAGGTTTACAATAAATATCATTATTAATTGTATTATCATACAACAAAATCATTGTTTTATTTATGATACAATAAATGTCATTATACAACTATTATTATTATTTATGTTTTTGTAGGAAATACAGTGAGAATTTGCATATCTGCGTTTGATATCTCTGTTCTTGGGTAAAATATCTGTGTATCATCTAAAGTCCAGTAATATGATAATGGAAATGATCATATTACTGTGTTAACTGGCGTTATCATATATAGCTGAGGCTTTTGTATTTATTATGCAGCGATATCATCATTGTTTAGGTTTACAATAAATATCATTATTAATTGTATTATCATACAACAAAATCATTGTTTTATTTATGATACAATAAATGTCATTATACAACTATTATTATTATTTATGTTTCGTGAGATATCATACTACCCATGCGATATCACAAGTAACAATGATACCACAAGCACAACATTATCCTATTTAGTCTCAGCGATATTTTATAGGATCAGTTTTAAATAGCGAATTTCTAAGATAGCGAATTCTTAAGAAAACGATTTAGTAACTAGCTAAATCAGTTTTCATTCCTCCTCACCTTGCTCATAATCTGCAGGCGGTTGAACACCCTTGCTGTCTGTTTGGATTGCATTGATTAGACTGACTGACAGTCAGAGGACCGAGCCTGAGCGGGTGTAGAAGTAACCTGAGTAAATCGAATCCAACGGAATTGGTTGTAAAACAATGCGTAGAGCATGACCTTCGGTTCCCATGTAGACTCATCTTCCTTGGTGATTGAAAATGTAATAGTGTGTTAGTGACTGGGTAATAATTATTCCCACAGTAATAGTTCCTTTTGTAATATTTATTCCCTCAGTAAAGTCATCCACTCAGCTATATTAATCCACTCGGTAAAATGTTTTATTGGCTGCGAGTTGGTGACAGTGAATTTAATACGTTCTGAGTGAGAACGCGATTTTGGTTGCAAGCGTGGTAAGCGGTGTTGACAGCGAATTTGGGGTAGGCGGTGTTGATAGTGACAACATTTTTTTTTTTTGTAAACAACTTGATATATACAGTGTGTCTGCTAAGATAATATTCACTGACTGCAATTTGAAACTTACAGTGTGACTGCGAATTAATATGAAGGACAGCGAAGTTATTACATATATAGACAAGTAAATTGGCGAAGGTTATCCACCATGCAGCAGCCCAATGATTGAGAAGCTGCTGCATGGCGGAAGACTTACATGATACATTCATACCATAGGCATACCGCATTACGCATACCAGAGACTCCATCCCTCCAAACGGACCTGCATAGCATTAAACACTCTATCAGTTCCGTAAGCGCCGACAGACAGTCCTGTGAAGCCTGAGTGCCTTTCCACGTCCTCCCTACGGCGGCCACGATCTCAGAGTCTGCGACTCATCCCATCGAACTTCAAATTTGAAATTTGAATTTCCCTCCGCGTGTGCCTGCTATTGGGTGACAAGATGGTTTCCCTCATGTGCCTGTTATATGGGTTGGCGAGCAGAGTGTGAGAAGCCGAGGTGGCGTTTGAGAACTTGCAAGTGAAGTAATTGGTTTTCTGGTTATTGTTGATGCAAACATGTCGAGTGATTGCTTGTAGGGTTTTCCTTGAGAAAGAGCCGATGTAGTTTCTCCATGTGATTCAGTGCTTTCATCCCGTTTTTCATCATGGTGAGGCGGTTTCGTCCCGTTTTTCATCATGGCGAGGCGGCTTCTATCTGCACAGATATTATGACATCAAAATTAGTCATGCTCGCTATGCACTTCTGTATTCTCAGTAGCTCTGGGGTTTTATGGAGTGCAGCACAGCATAATGTTGTGTTTGTATTTTGTATCCAATATACAGCAGTGGCGACAGAAGCCACAAGATCAAGCAGAGTGGTCGCGCTGGAGTTTCTGGAGGTTAGCAAGGCAGGCGGATGCAGATGAAATAATCAGAGAGGGGCGCTCTGGATGAGGGATCCGAACATGGGAGACG
>SNQJ01S0012423.1:84942-103255 GCA_010110895.2 Picea sitchensis
ACTTTAGGAGTTCTCATAAAGCATACCTCAAAGCTATGCAAAGTAGGAGTAAGTAGCACGTTCTATTTCTCTCATAAGAAAGTAGGTCTGGGCAGAATCTATAAATTAATTAAATCTCATGCTTTTGAACTGTTGCTTCCTTTCCATGGAGACTAGTTGTGCTGCAACAACAGATTTGTAATTGTATATTTCATTTTTTTTTATTTTTTTTCAGATTTGCAATTGTATACTTCATTTTTAAGAATTTATGTTGTAATGATTTGTTTCATTATTATTACAATTTTATTAAATTGTTTCTATTGTATACACTTTCATATACAATTTAACTGAATCTTTCTACATGCCTATATTACACCTTCAAGTGCAATAGACCAAAACTGTGGAGTTCAGATATGAAATTTTAAAATGGATTTTGGAAAATTTTCTTCAAGATAGCCCCAAAGGAGCACCAAATTAATTAGAAGACTAGAGTTAGTAGAGTTTTGAAAAATGTCTTTCATATACAATTTTACTAAATCTTTCTACACACCTATAATACACCTTCAAGTGCAACCTACCAAATCCAATTAACTTTCCTAATATATAATTTTTATTTATGAAGTTTTCATATGACCATGTCAAAAGAGTTTTATGTTATTTTTGTTGCAAAATATAATGCATATGTTCTTATGCACAAACATTTTTTAATTTTTTTTTTTTTTTAAATTATGAAAATATTTATAGCCCTTAAATTACTAGGTCATGAGTTAATACACAAATTATTTGTATTATTATTATTATTATATTTTATATTGTAGAGTTTATATTAGTGAAATATTAGGTAAGGAAATAATAAGTTATAGGAGATTTCAATATATGTGAAGACAAAAATAAATTAAAAATTTAAACAATATTGTTTAAAAAATTTGTATATTTTGAATTTATATAGTCCAATCTATATGTGTATGTAGTTTCATTGAAAATGAATTTATCAAGGTTAATGAAAAATAATATAAGAAATGGAGATATTGAGAGTTTTTTGGAAAAATGAAGATTTTGTTATTTTTAGAATGAACCTAAATTGAAACAACCAAATTGAGAGTAAAAATGCTCCCATCTAAAGAATAAAATAATTTCAAATAATGTGCATCTGCTTTAAATATCTTTTAAAATATGCATGTATTATAAAAAAAATATATGCATGTATTATTTTTAATATGAAAAATATTTTAGTAACTTTACCATATCTATCTATCTTGACATCCATTTTTGGAGTTGTTGAACTCCTTACAAAGGTCTTGAATATGTCTACATATTTATGTGATGTGATGATGTAATATCTTCACTTATTAAACATTTTTATTTGAATAATTTTCATTTATGGAAATTCATACTTAGTATTATTAAGTCATTTAATTATTATATTTTTAATTATTGAGAAAGACTTTGACTTAGCCAAGTGACATATGTAAGAGATAAGAGACAAAAATAATTGACTATGACTTCATGAATGGGGAACATGTGTGAGTTAACTCAGAGTTGGTTTTTAACAAGTGTGAGAAGTGGAGTTATGTCACAGGAAGCCTTAAAAATAAGAGATTTCTAAAGCTTCTAATTTCCAAGGACAGAAATGGATTCAAGAAAAGACCTAAGAAAGAGAAAAATAATATATACAACATATGTGGGAGGTAGGATGTCGTTTAGTATGTTGTGGAAAGGAAATATTTGTTGTGGAAGCATTCATTAGTCCTGATAGAATCATGATTAGGCTATAGAGTGATTATGAAAAATAAATTGGTTGTATTGCATCTACTGTTTAGTGAAACTTAACTATTCCAATATTTTTTTGAGCTTGTTTGGTACATATATGTATATTCTGATTTATTAGTTAATATATCTTCCTACTACCTATGGTTTAACTACGTGTTTGATAGATTAAGTGAAGTTGTATGGATCTAGAGAAGACTTATGTAGGCTATACATATATTCACGTTAGTTGGTATATTTCAAAGAAAATGATAAGAAACAAAGATAAAACAAAAATTAGCAGAGAGTAATTACAAATTGTTGTGTACTACACTATTGTGAAAATAAAAACCTTTGATGCGTATGTTATAGGAAAATAAAAATCCATGATGCATATGTTTGTAGCTTGATAATTAGATCTAGTGAGTATGTGAAATAGATTGCATAATTTATAAGAAATTTAGGTATTACTCTCAAGTTTGATTTTGAGTGATAAATCTAAATAATTAATTAAAATTACTAGAAAAGAAAATATGAAAAAAGAGATTACTAATAGGAAAAAGAACTAGCAAGAAGTTACAATATGATATCATATTTTTCCAGCCAATTGAACAAAAGAGAAAAATCATGCAAGGGATTACACAAAATAATTTTTTTTTAATAGAAAGGAGTACTTTGTTATAATAAATATAAAAATAAAGAAATTGTATTGAGCTCATGTACTGTACATAATCTTAGCGAAAATCCCTTCCCCTCGAAAAATATATTTATAGTTCCCAAAGAGATAAGTCCAAATTTAAAAGGATATTCCATATACCCCAAACAAATCATCCCAGATTGGAATTCGAGTACCTCTATGTGGAATAGCCATAGATTTATTACGGGTCAGACCAGCCATGCAATCACATTTACAAGAGTGATTAGTATATTAAGAAGCTACCAGATTAAAACGTAGAAGGACAACATACCAGCAATTGTAATAATACTTGTTGTCGAGATATTTATAATACCTGTTGTTGTAATAATACGAGGTCTCTTACCCTGTCAGTAACGGCCTTGATTAACTTAAAGGGGTATTATAAATAGTGAAGAATCTAACCATAAATTTAAAACAAATAAACTTTGTTTTATCTGTACTAACGTTTCATTGTAACGGCCTTGATTAACTTAAAGGGGTATTATAAATAGTGAAGAATCTAACCATAAATTTAAAACAAATAAACTTTGTTTTATCTGTACTAACGTTTCATTGGAGGTCAAAATTGACAAAATGAGAAGCAAAGAAGATAATACAGAGGAGATGAAATTGGAAGCTACAAGAATGAGCAAAGCGCATTTCATTAAGGGAAAAGAGTTGAGCTAATTATGCTCGAGCAAATCAAGAAAATCAAGAAACAAAACAAGAAATCTTAACGAACTCTTACCTCGCTAGAAGTCACATACTGTTGAGGTTACAGCTATAACTATAACTAGTTCACTCCCTTTTAAACTCAACAGTTACAAACATCAGCACTGATAATGCCCAAGTGTTGTCTCTGAAAATCAAAAATGGATTTTCCTAGTGGCTTTGTAAAAATGTTTGCAAGCTCATTTCGTGAGCCACAAAATTGAAGTGCAATGTCACCGTTATTGACTAGCTCGCATATGAAGTGAAAGCGAGTGTCAATGTGCTTTATTTTCTTGTTAAACACATAGTTTTTGGATAAAGCAATTGCTGAAGTGTTGTCACATAAAATAGGAGTTGACTCATTTTCTGTATGTGGAATATCATCCAATAGTCTTTGCAGTAACACAACTTGACAGGAAGCTGAGGTAGCAGTGACATACTCTGCCTCTGCAGAATATATTGAGAAAATAGGATGCTTCTTTGATACCCAAGAAATCAAGTTCGTGCCCACGTGAAAAGCGTGTCCTGAGGTGTTTTTTCGGTCATCTAGACTACCTGCAAAATCACTGTCTGTGTCACCATAGAGATGATTATCTTAGAGTTTCTGTTGGATTGCAGTCTTCCATGCATAATCTTTTGATGATGTCTGCTGCACACTTTTGCTGACAGAAAAAAATTCCTTTGGTTGATTGGTCAACCTTGATCCCCAAAAAATATTTTATTATGCCAAGATTTGTCATCTCAAACTCATATTGCATGGCATGTTTAAAATTGGTTAAATCAAGATTTCTAGTATATATCATGTCATTAACATATAAACATACAATCAAAATTTTTCCTTGCTAATCAATTTTGGTGTATAGAGTTGGCTCATTTTGGCTTTTGCTGAAACCATTCTTGATCAGGTAAGTGTCAATTTTGTTGTACCAAGCTCTTGGAGCTTGCTTTAAACCATACAAGGCTTTCTTCAACTGATACACTTTAGCTGGCTGCTCTTTGACTTCAAATCCAGACAATTGATCTACATAGACCTCTTCTTCTAAGACACCGTTCAGGAAAGATGACTTGATATCCATATAGTATACTTGCCATTTGTGTTGAGCTGCTATGGCTAAGAGAGTCCTTACAGTGTCCACCCTTTCTATTGGAGCAAAAGTTTCTCCATAATCAATGCCTATTTGTTGTGAGAATCCTTTGGTTGTTGTTCAACCTGCCCCTTTTCGTTGAGCTTAGTTTTGTAAACTCACTTGACACCAATACTTTTCTTGTATTTGGGAAGATCAACAAGATCCCATGTCTTGTTCTTCTCAATGGAGTCAGTCTCTTGGTTCATGGCTTG
Organism: Picea sitchensis; assembly: GCA_010110895.2. Classification (NCBI taxonomy): domain Eukaryota; kingdom Viridiplantae; phylum Streptophyta; class Pinopsida; order Pinales; family Pinaceae; genus Picea; species Picea sitchensis. The sequence goes on from SNQJ01S0012423.1 coordinate 89,394, forward strand.
AACCCAATGTGGCTCTTTAGCTGCCTCTTTAAGAGATGTAGGTTGACATGACATTAATGAAAAAATATTGTGTTGATCAATGTCATCCAACTGTTGATGGATTTTACTCAAGCTTCGAGTTCTCTTATTTTGAAGTTCAGAGGATGAATTTATGCTTGAAGTAGAGTTGTCCTAAGGACTTTCAAGCTATCTTTGTATTTACAATCTTGGAAGGGAAGGCTGATATATTTGTTGTCCTGAATTTTCTATGTTTTCCGGAAATGGCGGCGATGGATTTTAACTATCCATAGGCCGATTTTCAGACTCACTCCAGAATTGATTTTCAATAAATTTGACATCTCTATTGAGAATAGTTTCTTTGAAATTGAATTGTAGAGTATGTAGGCTTTGGATGTCTCATTGCAGCCAACAAAGATGCATTTCTCACTTCTATCATTAAGTTTCTTCCTCAATTCGGAAGGTATGTGAACGAATGTTATGCATCCAAATGTCCTAAGATGAGCAACATTTAGCTTTGTCCCATTCCATGCTTCTTGAGGGACCTTCATTTTGAGATTGGTGGTTGGAGATCTATTCAGGAGATAAACTGAGCATGCTACTACTTCATCCCAAAATAGATTTGACAGACATTTCTCTCTGAGAAGACTTATTTCCATGTTCATTATTGTTTGATTTTTCCTTTTAGCCACTCCATTTTGTTGTGGAGTATACCTGGTTGTAGTTTGCATAATAATGCCTTGTGATTTGCATAAATTTGCAAATTCTTTGGAGATGTATTCTCCTCCTCTATATGACTTGAGAGTCTTCACATATTTCCCACTGTGTTTTTCATCTTCAGCCTTAAACTCTCTGAACTTTGCAAAATTTTCAGACTTGTGTCTGAGAAAATAGATCCATATTTTCCTGCTAAAGTCATCAATAAATGTTAGGAAATAAAATCTACCACCTATTTCCTTTTTTTGCATTGGTCCACATAGGTCAGTGTGAACCATCTCTAAGTGTTGTTTGGCTTGAGTGGAGGACTGTGGAAAACTAGTTCTCTTACGTTTTCCAAGAATACAATTCACATGAGGGATTTTGCTCTTTCAAGATAGGTAAACCTTTGACCATGGAGTGCTTTTGTAGAAGGTTTAGACTCTGAAAGGGTAGATGTCCAAATCTTGCATGCCAAACCATAGTTTCATTGGGGGTGGATGCACTTTGTGCATAAGATTGGATCAAATTTGCAGTTCTAATGGTCAGGGGAAACATTTGAATCCTCTCACATGGGGGATTTTGCTATTTCAAGATAAGTAGACCTTTGACCATGGAGTGATTTTGTAGAAGGCTTAGACTCTGAAAGGGTAGATGTCCAAATATTGCATGCCAAACCATAGTTTCATTGGGGGTGGATTCACTTTGTGCATAAGATTGGATCAAACTTGCAGTTTTAATGGTCAGGGGAAACATTCTATTCCTAGTCATGTGGATTTCAGAAATCAATTGTCTGCTGGGGTTTTTTTCATATTTCCTACATGATTCTCCCTCAAACATTACCTTTTAGCCATGTTCAATAAGTTGTCCTACACTTAACAGATTATGTTTCAGATCTAGAACGTGATAGACATTGTTTGTGTATCTCTTTACATTTTGTTTAGTGAGAATAGGTATAGTTCATTTTCCTTGAACTTTGACTCAGGAATCATTTCCAAGTGTAATATTAGATGAAATAGAAGAATCAATGCATGCAATTAAATCTTTGTTACCTGTCATGTGATTTCTGCATCCATTGTCTAACAACCAGAGATCTTTGTGTTGTTCTTTAGTCTTGTGGCATGATAGAAACATACCATAGAGACATGCGCTCTGCCTGAGAACTGATATGCTTACTTCTTCCGGCATTCAGATCCATAGTACCCATACTTTTTGCAGTAGTATAATTGTATACTTGATTTGTCATTTGATCTTCTCCCTCTACCTCTTTGAGGCTGGAAATTATGATTATGGTTCTGTTGTCTGTTACCTTCACTTGAGTGAGTTTTACATGGACTGCTCCCTCTTCCTCGGTGACCTCTGCCTCTACCTCTGCCTCTCTCTCTGCTGAAGGAGAACTGAGTCTTGAATGCGTTGGCTATTGACTCATCTTAGAGATGTAGTCTGGACTCATGTGTCAATAGAGAGCCCATTAATTCAACTGTTGAAAAATTAGACAAACCCTTGGATTCAAGGATGGCTATAACAACCATTTTAAATTTCTTTGGAAGACTTCTGAGAACTTTATCAACGATTCTTTGATCAGGGATGTCTTCACCAGTCAATCTGATCTTGTTTACAATTCCCATGACTCTGGTCATAAATCGATCAACGTTTTCAGACTCTATCATTTTTAAAGTCTCAAAATGCGTCCTAAAGGTCTGCAGCTTGACTATTTTGACCCTAGCATTTCCTTGGTAAGTTGATTTAAGGATGTCCCAGGCCTGTTTTGAAATAACATCGCTTGTGATTTTTGAGAAAATCGAGTCATCCACTAAGTTTTGAATCCAAAATTGTGCCTTATTCTCTCTGTTCCTCTGTGTTTCCTAAGCAGTTCTCTGTTGATTGCTCATGGCAGCAAGGTCTACTGGATCTGGTTCCATGTAGCCAAGATTCACTGTATCCTAGCACTATTTTGCTTGTAAGAAGGATCTCATTCTAATAAACCAAAATTCATAGTTATTTCCAAGAAGAATCGATCCTTGTGTTGGTCCTAAATTGCTAGAGGTGGCCATCTTGAAAAAAACTTGAACATTTTTTTTTTTTTAGAGATTTTCATGATTTTCCTGCTTTCCTGTTTACTTCTTGTAAAACTAGGTCTACGAAATCCTATGTGTGACTTCGGGCCAAAAAACACGGGGTAGACCACTTCTTTAGCTTCGATCTGGCTGGACCTGACTATCCGAGCACGAAATCTACGGAGTTAGAGCTCTGAGCTCTCATCTTTAGCAACTGTAGCCCCTCTAATGGTGGAATCAAGCTATCTGAGTTTACTTGAGAGCCAAAAAAAAAAATTGAAGTTCAACTTCTCATGTGACCGGGGGTTGAGAACCGGGCGCTTCGAGCCTTCCGGCTTTGGGTGTTAAGACATGTGAAGGTCTCAATTCCTTTGAATACTCGAATGGCTGAATAAATGAATTGTTGCAAAGATCAATGGTCCTCGTTGATTTGAGATCAATGGTTCATAGTTAATTCGGGAATTCATCCCTTTGGGCCTTCGGGGCTCCGGGCGATATTCCTTTCTTACCTCACAATCCTCCAAACTCACAAACCTTCGAATAGGGGAAGAGATCGACGGTCTCAATTACCCGCCGAGATCTATGACTCAGAATTACTTCGAGACTTTGGGCTTCACAGATCTTTCACCGCTCGCAATCACAATACTACCGAAGTGCCAAGGCGACGAACTATCCATAGAGGTGTAGATCCAATGATCCTTAGGCCTCTGTAAACGAACGACCAAGATATTCTTCGGAACTTTGGCCTTCAGGAGTTTTCATCTACTAATATGCGCAATCCTCGAGAGTGTCGAATCTTGGAAGTGCGAGAACAACCTCCACGTGTCCTCTTGATTGGACGACTCAGATTTACTTCGTCCTTTGAGGCTTCAAAAGTTCTGGCAACACTGCACCTTGTTTTCTCTGAGCCTCGAACTAGCGAAGTGGAATATCCTTTGTCCACATGTCTTTGTCGATGGACAGTCCAGATGAACTTCCAGGCTTTGGGCCTTCGGGAGTTCTTTACTCAACACTACTTCCTCCTGGAGTATGAGATCACCGAATACGAGGATCACTTGACATGTGTCCCCTGCTTGGATCGACGAACATTAATTGTTTATATGTGACCAAGAGGTGTGACTTCAGCTTAACCTTTGGCTACTTATCTCACTTTGCAAGGTCAAAAGTCGTGTTTTGATGGACCGTGAAGATCAACGACCACGAGTGATTGCGGAAAATCAACTTTCTCACGCTTTAATTTCCTTCCCGATCTCCACAATGCAAATATGATCGTTCGTAGTGGGATCGATATCCACCGTTGATCTTTTGATCTAGCAAGATCAACGATCCTGAGGAATTGCAAAGTCTCAACTTCCTGATGCTTTAATTTCCTTCCCGATCTCTGCAATGGGTCCCCACCGTCGATCTCCCTTCAATGAGATTCGACAATCATGACTTAAGCTTTGCTTGATTTGATGGCTTATCTTGGTCTCGCCCATATCTAACGACTGAAAAAAAAATCGCCTCTTCTGCAAGCTCCTCGTCATTTCTAATCTTGATTAATGGCTCAGATCTATTCCCGTGACCGATCTTATGGTTGTTGTAGCTTGTCCTTTGTTGCTTTTGCAAACTTCCTTTTGAAGAAAGAATTTCACGAATCTTTAAATGCGAAAGAATTTCACGAATTCTTTAAATGATCACGAATCTTTAAGTGCTTCGTCCTTCTACATCTTTTCTTCCTCACTCTTGTTGTCTCCAATGATCTTTTCAGCATACTACGGACTGCTTTCCAAGCTTCTGTGAAGAATCTTGCGTTCCGTTCTCTCATTTGCGATACAATGTAAGCTTTGCTCTCTTCTTCTTAGGATCAAGTTGATCTCCAGGCACTACGAAGAGGCTTACTTCCTATGCTCTGATACCATGACAAAATGAGAAGAAAAGAAGATAATATAGAGGAGACGAAATTGGAAACAAGAATGAGTAGAGGACATTTCATTAAGGGAAAAGAACTGAGATAAATAAGCTCAAGAAAATCAAGAAGATCAAGAAACAAAACAAGAAATCCTAACGAACTGGTACAACGGGTCAAAACAAGTGGCAGTGTACAGTCACATACTGTTGAGGTTACAGTTATAACTATAACTAACAAAAATTTTGTTGCAAGTGGTCGAAAAAATCCGCGAAGGAGGAATAATCCTGATTGGTTCCCAAATAAGCCTGATGGGACCCATAATTAAAATTTCATATCCATACACTTAGTAAATACATGGAATTAAAACAAAGTAAATTAAGAGGCACATAAATTTCTTCCCCCCCAAAAAAGAATCCACTATAAACATAAATAGATGTATATTAAATGAAAAATTGACCTAGATACATATTAAACTCTTATACACAATTGTCGTTAAATATATTGACAAGCTAAATCCAAGTATATATAGAGTCTTAGACTGAGCTAGGGTCCAAAAATTTATGGACAGGTCGAATGAATTTTCTACAAGTTACTACACAATCGTAACTAGGAGTTATCGATTTGGGAAAACTAGTTTATTAACATACTTCGTGGGGAATTAGAGTTCATAAAGGACAAAATGCAAAGATCCGACAGATAACTAAAAACGCATACCTTAATGATCGAGGAGAACATGAATACTAATCTATTGTTTCTCTCAAACTTGAACAGTCAATAATGTGTTTATTCTAATTTAACAAGAGACAATAAGTGATAATAACAAGAGACAATACCTCTGCAATCCAATTTATTCCTATGGAAACATTTTTCAATGAAGACTATTATTCGTTATCTCAAGGATGAGTATTTCTCATCCTTCACTTAACCCTTTCAATGTTATTTCGCTAAGTGATGGCGATAAACCCGTAAGTAAACTCGGTTCTACATCCTCGAGATATGAGATGAAGGAAATACCTTCCAGGAGTTTATTAAGTAACAGGAAAATCTTAAACCTTTCCTATATGTAGAAAAGTTTTATTTTTTTTCAAATATTGGGAAGAAATAAGTTACCTGGAAATCCAAAGGTAGGAAAGCATTGGGGTAATCCTTTTCACCATTGGCACGAGTATCTCCATAGGAATGCAGCTCACCACAAAGTCCAGAGTAAAGGAATAATTTTTTTTTATAGAAAGAGAGAACCTTGAGGAATGGAAGAAAACCAGAGTTCGTGAAAACCCCCTCCGGAAGAACGGAAACAAGGCCATGTGAATGAATTGACGTGGGTGTACACCCACGTCAATTCATTCACATGGCCTCCCGAAACCATATACGCCCACGTCAATTCATTCACATGGCACTCGACTTTGACGTACACGTACTCTCCTTTCTTCGATGTGTGAGTCTGCACGGTGTTTGATGCAATCGTATGGTTTGGAAATATTGTTTCCGTTCTTCCGGAGGGGGTTTTCACGAACTCTTGTTTTCTTCCATCCCACATTGCAGCAGCCTCCCAATGATTGGGCTGCTGCATGGTAGATAGCCACAGCCATCCACCATGCAGCAGCCCAATGATTGGAAAGCGGCTGCATGGCGGAAGACTTATATGATACATTCATACCATACGCATACAGCATTACGCATACCAGAGACTCCATCCCTCCAAACGGACCTGGATAGCATTAAACACTCTATCAGTTCCGTAAGCGCCGACAGACAGTCCTGTGAGGCCTGAGTGCCTTTCCACGTCCTCCCTACGGCGGCCACGATCTCAGAGTCTTTAGATGCGACTCATCCCATCGAACTTCAAATTTGGAATTTGAATTTCCCTCCGCGTGTGCCTGCTATTGGGTGAGCAGATGGTTTCCCTCATGTGCCTGCTATATGGGTTGGCGAGCAGAGTTTGAGAAGCCGAGGTGGCGTTTGAGAACTTGCAAGTAAAGTAATTGGTTTTCTGGTTATTGTTGATGCAAACATGTCGAGTGATTGCTTGTAGGGTTTTCCTTGAGGAAGAGCCGATGGTTTCGTCCCGTTTTTCATCATGGCGAGGCGGCTTCTATCTGCACAGATATTATGACATCAAAATTAGTCATGCTCGGTATGCACTTCTGTATTCTCGGTAGCTCTGGGGTTTTATGGAGTGCAGCACAGCATAATGTTGTGTTTGTATTTTGTAGCCAATATACAGCAGTGGCGACAGAAGCCACAAGATCAAGCAGAGTGGTCGCGCTGGAGTTTCTGGAGGTTAGCAAGGCAGGCGGATGCAGAGGAAATAATCAGAGAGGGGCGCTCTGGATGAGGGATCCGAACACGGGAGACGGGATGACCTTCAAATTCTTGCCAATACTGGGAGACTCCGATTTCGTTGGGTCACATATCGAATCTGCTGAAACGCAACTGCAGACATCGCTCACCCATCCTCCTCGCCTGCTTGGTGTGTATGGTATGGGCTGGGTTGGCAAAACGTCCCTGCTCAAACTCATCCTTCAAGAAGGTGAGTGGTAGCTTTGATGTTGTCATTTGGATTACTATTTTTCAAACGGGCTGGAAGAATTCCATTTCTGAGGCACTGAATTTGAAATTCGATGAAATCTTCGACAATGATGGGTAGAAGATGGCATTAATTCCATTTCTGAGGCACTGAATTTGAAATTCGATGAAAGCTTCGACATTGATGGGCAGAAGATGGCATTGTTTGCATCTCTTGTAATTTAGAAAAACAATCTCATTTTGAACACGTGGAGTCCAATTCATTTTGATGAAGTAGACAACAAATTTCCACTCGCAGCTTACAGGTGATTGCAGAAATGGGGGCAAATGAGTGCTCCTTAAAGATACAACCCCTTTCCGAAGAGGAAGCATGGGAATTGTTCCAAAGAAAAGCTCTTACAAATGGGGCTGTTGTCGACAAAAAAATATAGAAGTTATTGCCAGACAAATTGCCATGGAATGTAAAGGTTTGCCATTGGCTGTAAATTCAAATTCAGCTGGTGCAGTGATGACTTACAAAGAGAACGAAGAGGACTGGAGTCCACCTTTAATTCCGATGAAAAATACAATGAGAAATACAGATCCTAATTTCTGAAATATTCATAAACCAGCACAACTCTATCAACGGTTAAGTTAAGTTATAATGATTTGCCTGATAACTTAAAGATTTGTTTTCTCTATTGTACTTCCTTTGCCAAGGATGCAGAATTTGAAGCGCGGATGTTGGTGAAAATTTGGATTGGAGAAGGCTTAATGACAGGCGTATATGATATTGCAACTGTTGGATCTCATAAATCTCTCAAATATGAGGTAGTTGATTAAATGTGTAAAGGGAGACAATAAAGTTGGTCAGTGGATACTTGGAGAAGATGAGAGACTTAACATTACAATAAAGTGATGATGCAACTATATTTAATGAAGTGCAGTATCGTATTTATCAAAATATATTTGATGCAATGGAGGATAGTGTTGTCCTTAACATAGAGAATATGAAATGGTTGCAAAGTTATTGGTTGATTTAATGTGTGGAATAAAAGATGGATTTCCAATCTTACTCATAATAAAATGCCTATTGCTAATGAAATTTTCATGGGAAATGGCATAAGATGCCCATTGCTAATGAAATTGTCATGGGAAATGAGGTTATCTAATTTAAATGCATAACTATATCTTAAAGGAATTGGACATTGAAGATAACTAGAGGAATTGACTCTATTCCGTTTATAAAAGTTAGAAAGTTTAGAAAATTTAGAAAGCATTATAGTATTAAGTGGTGTGTAGAATGAAGAAGTATTATCAAATTAAAAAAATATAATGAAATAGTAATGATTAAATTAATGTTTTTTTTTAGAATTTATTGTAATATTAATATTTTTCAATTAATAATGTTTTCCATATAAAATATGTAGTTTTGGATTTTGAATCCTATCTATATTTAATATGAATATATGTTGAATTAATTATAAAATTTTAATATTTACATATTTTGTATAAATATTTGTTAATTTAATGGATTTTTTTTTTCAAAATTATTATTAATAATTTATATGATTATAAATATATTTAACAAGAACAGTCGACTTGGCATAGGGATCTGTTGTTAAGGCCATAGTTTCAAGAGCAAGCTAGGGTTTCACATCAAGCTAGGGTTTCACAGTCGCAGACACAACAGAGCACAACATGGTTACCAAAGGGGGCGATAATGAAACCCCCTCATACAAGAAGGTAGTGTTGGACAGGGGGAAAGGCCCACAAGGTGAAGGTTTCAAGGAACTAGTGACGAGCACCTCGGGATCAGGACCAGAAAAGAATTAGGAAAGCAACCAGGAAAAAAGGGATCGCATGGAGGAAGAAGCCAGAGAAACCCATAATGATGTGCAAGAACCAACAAACCCTAATGGGGTAGAAGAGCGCAACCTGTGTAAACCTAAAACAACACTGAGACCCAAGGTGATACTGGAAGATCCACAAACGCAACTCTTCCGGGATCAAATGAAGACACATGCACTAATTTGCAAGTTCATGGGTTTGTGTCCCACAGAAAGAACGTTGCGCAGCTGGATAAACTACAAATGGAAACCAAGCGGGGAAGTGGAACTCCACCTGGGTTTGAAAGGCTTTTTCACAACAGTATTCATGAACTTGGAGGACATGGATAGAGTCTTTGAGGGGGGGCCATACTTCCACGCCTCAGCAGGACAATACATGTGGCCATAGAAGGAAAACTTCTCCCCGGAGAAAGAAACCTTCAAGAATGTACCCGTCTCGCTGAGGCTTTACTCTCTACCGCTAGACTACTGGCTACCCTCCACCTTCGAAGCAATCCGGAACAAACTTGGAAAATATGTGAAGACATCGGATGAAACCCTAAAAGGAATATATACCTCCTATGCAAGGATCTGCATAGAGATGGATGTTTCGGGGGCACTCACAGAAGCCATAAGCCTGGAATTCAGGGATGAGGAATTGATACAAAGCATCGACTACGAGCAGATTCCATTAAGATGCAGAAGATTCCATGACAATGGACACCTATTCAGAGAATGCCCTCTCAATAAAAAACAAGAAGCGGAAAACACCAAAATACAGTAGGATGAGGATGGGTTTATCAAGCCGAACCACAGAAACAGAGCAAACAAGAAACCAAGTAAAGCCCCAATGGAAGCAATCTGGAAGCCAAGACTAGAACGAAAGGGCGGGAAAAAACCAACAAAGGGGAAGAAGGAGGAAAGGAAAAGACAAAAGCCAAAGAAGCTAAGGAACAAGCCGCAAATGAGAACACAAACAATCCAAGCAATAAGATGGAATAGGGGGGTAGAGAAACTCCTATGGACGGAGAAACCAAAGATGCCAACACCCCCATGCAAGAGGCAGAAGGAGATGCGGAAATGACACCAAGTGAGGTAGGTACTGAAGATCCTGATCTCAGAGATATTGTGGAAAGGGAAGGAATAGATCTCTTGAACATACTAGAGCAATGGAAAAGGAAGGGCATAGACAATGTACCAGTGGAGCAACTAGATCATATCAAAAGAAACTACGCGTGCTTTTGACAAACATGGGCGATATATAGCCAGTTGTCGATTCGATGTTCGACTAGAGAAGGATCGAGGCCAGTCATCTTCGTATATGACCAGGAAAAAATGTCCCAGTATTCCTGAAAGAGAGCTTTGTAAGCAATGAAATCTTCAAGGGACCATGCGACACTAATGGTGATCTCTTCTACAATGCCTGGTTGAATGGAAATGTCAATTTTGACTATGGGGCAGATGTTGGCCATGTTGCCTTCTTCAAAAGCATCGGGGGCAGGGATAGGGTTTTTGAACCAGTCAATATGCCCTAGAGGAATAAAATCTTTGGTTTCGATTGCGCACATGGAGGCTAGGGCAGGGCGGTGAAAGGCCTCTTGTGAGAGAAAAAGCGCTCGATGATGGAGTGCATTCCATGGGCAATCGAGGGTAGTGAGGTCCTCCAAGATATCTTCGTCGCAGTGGAAAATGCGAGAAGACAGAGGATCCTGGGAGATGGCAGGGGGAACCGTCAATGTGTAAGTGTTATGGTCCTCGAGGGATGAGGATGTAGAAGGGATATCGTGTACAGTGTGTGATGGCTCGCTTGACATAAACCAAATGTCACGACACTGTGGATGGTATCTCGTTCGTGTGAAGACTGACGAAGGAATATAACAAATGTCAGTAATGTGAGCAATAGTAGGGAGAGTCTCAGGGGGCTCAAGAAGAGATGTGTGGCGTACTGCGGCTAATGTTTGGTGGAATTGAGGTAGAGCTGGGAAATGATGAGTGTAATGGTCGTATTCTGAGCATATGGCACAAGCAAAATTGGTTCATAGCCCTTTTTTGCCTGTGGTTGAGGACTCCGTAGTAGCAACTGAAGTACTAGGTGGAGTGGTAAGCAATGGGGTTGCTTTAGGGAGCTGGATAAGATTGCGCAACTCAAGAAGAGTAGGACATCTGTTAGTGGGGTGTCCTTCTCTTTTGCATAGTGTGCGAGGAGATTGAGCTCGGGGAGGGAGTAGAGCTATGGGCTCGTTCTTCCTTCATCTTCACTTAGTGGTGGTGGTTTTGCCTCCAGTTGGGGGTGGGGGTGGTGTGGCAGGAGCCTGTACTGGGATCTGCATCGGTAGACCCTTTGTCTAAGGAGGGAGAGATGGTGTAGGAACCATAGTGGGTGGATGAAGATATCAGACAGGGATGGCGAGAACCATGTTTAGAAGGGTGAGACTAGCAGCTACCTGGAATGCTTGGACTCCAGGTGGGGGGTAGAAAAAGGGGATTTTGGTAATGGCTTGGGGAACTGTCTCCCATACGGGTATTTTCCCCTGAAGGGGGGTGAAATCCTGGATAAGTGGTGTGGTGGTGTTCTCAGCAAAGTCCTGAGGTAGTGATTCTCCGACTGTGGAACTTTGATGTTGGGAGGGGTATCTGTGAGAGGAGTATTGTCTTACATATCTGTTTCGTTAGAGTAAACTACACACACTTATGCTGAAAGAGAAGTGTTTAGGAGAGGTGGTGCCCCATGATAGGTCCCTAACAAGGATGGGTCCTTAAATATTCGAGGACCCATGTCGATGACCGAAAAATTATTCGAGCTAGTGCGGACAAGGGGGAGGATGTTATCGATGTTAGCGTAATGATTAGGCTCGTAATGTGTAATTTGGTTGATGGTGACGATTTTCCCGTTGTGGGGGAACATCATCGTACAAAACACAGAAGAGGTTATCACCTTCATAGCATACATGTAGCTACGTCCGAACAAGATATTCTAATCAAGTGGGGTGTCAATAACTTCAATGTCAATCAGGATGGTTTTTCCCCAAAGTTCTATAGGGACATTTTGAAAGATTCCTTTAGGGGATGATGGTCAACCGTCATAAGCTCTTAGGGTGATGGTATATGGGACTAGCTCATGTGAGCCGAGTTTTTTCCATACTACTTTGAACATGATGCATGTGGATGCTCCTTCATCGATGATGCATTGATGAACTGTGATGTTCCAGATCTTAACTAGTATCTGAAAAGCTACTAGGGTAGGGAGGCGTGGTTCTGTGCTATCTAGATCAAAGGCGATGAGTCGAGTATCAACTGGGTCGACTGCCCCCAAGGTGGAAAGAAAGGATTTGCGATGTGATGGACAGGTTTGGAAGATCTCCAACACAAACATGGATTAGAGAGACTATGCTAAGTCATCGACCAGACTATAGTTATGTGTTGCTCTAGCATGAGGGTTATGTACATTCCATCGTAAAGGCATGTGGGGTATACGAGGGTTTGGTTCAGTGTTAGGGTGGGGAATCATAAATGGTTGTCTGTCTATAACAGGAGTTGGTTCTGAGGTGGTTGGGGTAGAGTCAGGAGGTAGGCCGTATTGACAACCGCATGTTTGCAGAAGGATCTCTTCTTTGTTGGTAAGGAGGATATTGCGATCGACCGGATTTCTAGGTTGATTGGGACCTAGGTTTTGATATTGCCCCATTTGTGGTGAGGTTGAGTTTATTTCTTGTTGGGTATTCATCACACCTTGGTGTGGAATAAGGTTTTGCAAAATGGTTGGGGTGGTGGTTGCAAATAATGTTGTGTGGCTTACTGAGGGGTAGGCGACGCTGGAGGGTGTTGCATGTTCATGGATTCTTTCATCCGTTTGAAATCAACAATTTGGGGGAAGTGGTGAGTATAATGTCCATACTCACCACATAGAGCACAAGGGAAGTTAGTTCTGAGATTATTGTTCTTCCCTCGTCATTTTTTATTGTTATTGTTTCCCCCTTGGGGGTTTTGGTTTCCTTGATTCTGGTTGCCCCCAACGGGACGATTTTGTTGGGGGTTATTTCCTCCTGGTCCCGGGTTGTTATTGTTTCAGATTTTTGCTTTATTTTTGGAATTATTCGGCTGATGAGTCAGATTTTTCATGTTCAATTGTTCAAAATTATGAACCCATTGAATGCGAGAGGGCTGAAAAAAATTAACGTCGGCATGTGGTTGTCTTGTTGGAGGCGAAATCGGCTCCAGGGAATGGAAAATATGGATTGTTTTGTGGAGACGATCCATATGGCATATAAGAAGTTGAAGTACTTCCACTACTATTGAGGTTATATGTGGGGGTTGGGGGTGGACTCGTACTGGATTGAGAGACCTGATGCATATGGGGTGCCAGTGGGGGTCCCCCCAACGACTGAGAGGGAGCAATAGGATATGATTGTTGGTGAGTGGAAGGAGGGAAATAATAAGTCCCTCCATATGGTTGCGGATATTGATTTGCACCATAAGCGGGTGATGGGTGGCCGTAAGGGTTGAGATGTGTCATAGAACCAATCAACCCATCTGTAGTGTGGGACATCCTAGGTTTGTCCTAGCCAAATGGTATGGGTCTGGGTGCGTCAGGCAATACTGTGTACAAGTAACCTGATTGAGCATATACGAGGTCAAATTGTTGGGCCTTGTTGATGGCTTCCTCTTCTGATTGAGGAAAAGTGGATGCTACATTCTTTGCAATCACAGAGACGAACGATTTAAGAAACCAATCAAGACATTGTTCTTTGGTGGTTTCTTCTTTACACAAACTACGTCGCTGATGTTATTCATGGATGTGGTCGACTATATGGATAGCATTGGTTTGTTTGAACTCGGAGAGAAGTTCCAAGCCAATATCATGACGAACTGGTAATTGGAAAAAGGACA
>SNQJ01S0012423.1:103348-115695 GCA_010110895.2 Picea sitchensis
TGTAAAGGTTTGCCATTGGCTGTAAATTCAAATTCAGCTGGTGTAGTGATGGCTTACAAAGAGAACGAAGAGGACTGGAGTCCACCTTTAATTCCGATGAAAAATACAATGAGAAATACAGATCCTAATTTCTGAAATATTCATAAACCAGCACAGCTCTATCAACGGTTAAGTTAAGTTATAGTTATAATGATTTGCCTGATAACTTAAAGATTTGTTTTCTCTATTGTACTTCCTTTCCCAAGGATGCAGAATTTGAAGCGCGGATGTTGGTGAAAATTTGGATTGGAGAAGGCTTAATGACAGGCGTATATGATATTGCAACTGTTGGATCTCATAAATCTCGCAAATATGAGGTAGTTGATTAAATGTGTAAAGGGAGACAATAAAGTTGGTCAGTGGATACTTGGAGAAGATGAGCAACTATATTTAATGAAGTGCAGTATCGTATTTATCAAAATATATTTGATGCATCAAAATATATTTGATGCAATGGAGGATAGTGTTGTCCTTAACATAGAGAATATGAAATGTTATTGATTGATTTAATGTGTGGAATAAAAGATGGATTTCCAATCTTACTCATAATAAAATGCCCATTGCTAATGAAATTGTCATGGGAAATGAGGTTATCTAATTTAAATGCATAACTATATTTTAAAGGAATTGGACATTGAAGATAACTAGAGGAATTGACTCTATTCCGTTTATGAAAGTTAGAAAGTTTAGAAAATTTAGAAAGCATTATAGTATTAAGTGGTGTGTAGAATGAAGAAGTATTATCAAATTAAAAAAATATAATGAAATAGTAATGATTAAATTAATGGTTTTTTTTTTTAGAATTTATTGTAATATTAATATTTTTCAATTAATAATGTTTTCCATATAAAATATGTGGCTTTGGATTTTGAATCCTATCTATATTAATATGAATATATGTTAAATTAATTATAAATTATAAAATTTTAATATTTACATATTTTGAATAAATATTTGTTAATTTAATGGATTTTTTTTTTTAAAATCATTATTAATAATTTATATGATTATAAATATATTTAATAAGATCAGTCGACTTGTCATAGGGATCTGTTGTTAAGGTCATAGTTTCAAGAGCAAGCTAGGGTTTCACAGTCGCAGACACAACAGAGCACAACATGGTTACCAAAGGGGGCGATAATGGAACCCCCTCATACAAGCAGGTAGTGTTGGACAGGGGGAAAGGCCCATGAGGCGAAGGTTTCAAGGAACCAGTGACGAGCACCTCTGGATCAGGACCAGAAAAGAATTAGGAAAGCAACCAGGAAAAAAGGGATCGCATGGAGGAAGAAGCCAGAGAAACCCAGAATGATGCGCAAGAACCAACGAACCCTAATGGGGTAGAAGAGCGCAACCTGTGTACACCTAAAACAACACTGATACCCAAGGTGATACTGGAAGATCCACAAACGCAACTCTTCCGAGATCAAATGAAGACGCATGCACTAATTTGCAAGTTCATGGGTTTGTGTCCCACAGAAAGAACGTTGCGCAACTGGATAAAATACAAATGGAAACCAAGCGGGGAAGTGGAACTCCACCTGGGTTCGAAAGGCTTTTTCACAACAGTATTCATGAACTTGGAGGACATGGATAGAGTCTTTGAGGGGGGGGCATACTTCCACGCCTCAGCAGGACAGTACATGCGGCCATAGAAGGAAAACTTCTCCTCGGAGAAAGAAACCTTCAAGAATGTACCCGTCTGGCTGAGGCTTTACTCTCTACCGCTAGACTACTGGCTACCCTCCACCTTCGAAGCAATTCAGAACAAACTTGGAAAATATGTGAAGACATCGGAAAAAACCCTAAAAGGAATATATACCTCCTATGCAAGGATCTGCATAGAGATGGATGTTTCGGGGGCACTCACAGAAGCCATAAGCCTGGAATTCAGGGATGAGGAATTGATACAAAGCATCGACTACGAGCAGATCCCATTCATATGCAAAAGATGCCATGAACATGGACACCTCTTCAGAGAATGCCCTCTCAATAAAAAACAAGAAGCGGAAAACACCAAAATACAGCAGGATGAGGATGGGTTTATCAAGCCGAACCACAGAAACAGAGCAAACAAGAAACCAAGTAAAGCCCCAATGGGAAGCAATCTGGAAGCCAAGACTAGAACAAAAGGGCAGGAAAAAACCAACAAAGGGGAAGAAGGAGAAAAGGAAAAGGAAAAAGCCAAAGAAGCTAAGGAACAAGCCACAAATGAGAACACAAACAATCCAAGCAATAAGATGGAACAAGGGGGTAGCGCAACTCCTATGGACGGAGAAACCAGAGATGCCAACACCCCCATGCAGAAAGCAGAAGGAGATGTGGAAATGACACCAAGTGAGGTAGGTACTGAAGATCCTGATCTTAGAGATATTGTGGAAAGGGAAGGAATAGATCTCTCGAACATACTGGAGCAATGGAAAAGGAAGGGCATAGACAATGTACCAGCGGAGAAACTAGATCGTATCAAAAGAAATTAGGCGTGCTTTTGACAAACATGGGCGATATCTAGCCAGGTGTCGATTCGATGTTCGACTATAGAAGGATTGAGGCCAGGCATCTTCGTATATGACCAGGAAAAAATGTCCCAATATTCCTGAAAGAGAGCTTTGTAAGCAATGAAATCTTCAAGGGACCATGCGACACCAATGGTGATCTCTTCTACAATGCCTGGTTGAATGGAAATGTCAATTTTGACTGTGGGGTAGATGTTGGCCATGTTGCCTTCTTCAAAAGCATCGGGGGTAGGGATAGGGTTTTTGAACCAGTCAATATGCCCTAGAGGAATAAAATCTTTGGTTTCGATTGCACATACGGAGGCTAGGGCAGGGCGGTGAAAGGCCTCTTGTGAGAGAAAAAGAGCTCGATGATGGAGTGCATTCCATGGGAAATTGAGGGTAGTGAGGTCCTCCAAGATATCTTCCTCGCAGTGGAAAATGCGAGAAGACAGAGGATCCTGGGAGATGGCAGGGGGAACCGTCAATGTGTAAGTGTTATGGTCCTTGAGGGATGAGGATGTAGAAGGGATATCGTGTACAGTGTGTGATGTCTCGCTTGACATAAACCAAATGTCACGACACTGTGGATGGTATCTTGTTCGTGCGAAGATTGACGACGAAATATAACAAATGTCAGTAATGTGAGCAATAGTAGGGAGAGTCTCAAGGGGCTCAGGAAGAGATGTGTGACGTACTGCGGCTAATGTTTGGCGGAATTGAGGTAGAGCTGGGAAATGATGAGTGTAATGGTCGTATTCTGAGAATATGGCACAAGCGAAATTGGTTCGTAACCCTTTTTTGCCTGTGGTTGAGGACTCCGTAGTAGCAACTGAAGTACTAGGTGGAGTGGTAAGAAATGGGGTTGCTTTAGGGAGTTGGATAAGATTGCGCAACTCAAGAAGAGTAGGACATCTGTTAGTGGGGTGTCCTTCTCTTTCGTATAGTGCGCGAGGAGGTTGAGCTCAGGGAGGGAGTGGAGCTATGGGCTCATTCTTCCTTCATCTTCACTCGATGGTGGTGGTTTTGCCTCCAGTTAGGGGTGGGGGTGGTGTGGCAGGAGCCTGTAATGGGATCTGCATCGGTAGACCCTTTGTCTAAGGAGGGAGAGATGGTGTAGGAACCATAGTGGGTGGATGAAGATATCAGACAGGGATGGCGAGAACCATGTTTGGAAGGGTGAGAGTAGTAGCTACCTGGAATGCTTGGACTCCAGGTGGGGGGTAAAAAAAGGGGATTTGGGTAATGGCTTTGGGAACTGTCTCCCATACGGGTATTTTCCCCTGAACGGGGGGGGGAATCCTGGATAAGTGGTGCGATGGTGTTCTCAGTAAAGTCTCGAGGTAGTGGTTCTCCGACTGGTGGAACTTTGATGTTGGGAGGGGCATCTGTGAGAGGAGTATTGTCTTACATATTTGTTCCGTTAGAGGAAACTACACACACTTATGCTGAAAGATAAGTGTTTAGGAGAGGTGGTGCCCCATGATAGATCCCTAACAAGGATGGGTCCTTAAATATTTGAGGACCCATGTCGATGACCAAAAAATTATTCGAGCTAGTGCGGACAAGGGGGAGGATGTTATCAATGTTAGCGTAATGATTAGGCTCGTAATGTGTAATTTGGTCGATGGTGATGATTTTCCCGTTGTGGGGGAACATCATCATACAAAACACAAAAGAGGCTATCGCCTTCATAGCATACATGTAGCTACGTCTAAACAAGATATTCTAATCAAGTGGGGTGTCAATAACTTCAATGTCAATCAGGATGGTTTTTCCCCAAAGTTCTATAGGGACATTTTGGAAGATCCCTTTAGGGGATGATGGTCAACCGTCATAAGCTCTCAGGGTGATGGTATATGGGACTAGCTCAGGTGAGCCGAGTTTTTTCCATACAACTTTGGACATGATGCATGTGGATGCTCCTTCATCGATGATGCATTGATGAACTGTGATGTTCCAGATCTTAACTGGTATCTGAAAAGCTACCAGGGTAGGGAGGCGTGGTTCTGTGCTATCTAGATCAAAGGCGATGAGTCGAGTATCAACTGGGTCGACTGCCCTCAAGGTGGAAAGAAAGGATTTGCGATGTGATGGACAGGTTTGGAAGATCTCCAACACAGACATGGATTAGAGAGACTGTGCTAAGTCATCGACTAGACTGTAGTTATGTGTTGCCCTAGCATGAGGGTTATGTACATTCCATCGTAAAGGCATGTGGGGTATATGAGGGTTTGGTTCAGTGTTAGGGTGGGGAATCATAAATGGTTGTCTAGCTGTAGCAGTAGCTGCTTCTGAGGTGGTTGGGATAGAGTCAGGAGGTAGGCCGTATTGACAACCGCGTGTTTGCAGAAGGATCTCTTCTTCATTGGTGAGGAGGATATTGCGATCGACCGGATTTCTAGGTTGATTGGGACCTAGGTTTTGATATTGTCCCATTTGTGGTGAGGTTGAGTTTATCTATTGTTGGGTATTCATCACACCTTGGTGTGGAATAGGGTTTTGCAAAATGGTCGGGGGCGGTGGTTGAAAATAATGTTGTGGGGCCTGCTTAGGGGCAGGAGACACTGGAGGGTGTTGCATGTTCATGGATTCTTTCATCCGTTTGAAATCAACAATTTGGGGGAAGTGGTGAGTATAATGTCCATACTCACCACATAGAGCGCAAGGGAAGTTAGTTATGAGATTATTGTTCTTCCCTTGTCATTTTTTATTGTTATTATTTCCCCCTTGGGGGTTTTGGTTTCCTTGATTCTGGTTGCCCCCAACGGGACGATTTTGTTGGGGGTTATTTCCTCCTGGTCCCGGGTTGTTATTGTTTCGGATTTTTCCTTTCTTTTTGGAATTATTCGGCTGATGAGTTAGATTTTTCATGTTCAATTGTTCAAAATTATGAACCTGTTGAATGCGAGAGGGATGAAAAAAATTAATGTCGGCATGTGGTTGTCCTGGTGGAGGTGAAATCGGCTCCAGGGAATGGAAAATATGGATTGTTTTGTGGAGACGATCCATATGGCGTATAAGAAGTTGAAGTACTTCCACTACTATTGGGGTTATATGTGGGGGTTGGGGGTGGACTCGTACTGGGTTGAGAGACCTGATGCATATGGGGTACCAGTGGGGGTCCCCCCAACGACTGAGAGGGAGAAACATGATATGATTGTTGGTGAGTGGAAGGAGGGAAATAATAATTCCCTCCATATGGTTGCGGATATTGATTTGCACCATAAGCGGGTGATGGGTGGCCGTAAGGGTTGAGATGTGTCATAGAACCAATCAACCCATCTGCAGTGTGGGACATCCTAGGTTTGTCCTGGACAAATGGTATGGTTCTGGGTGCGTCAGGCAATACTGTGTACAAGTAACCTGATTGAGCATATACGAGTCAAATTGTTGGGCCTTGTTGATGGCTTCCTCTTCTAATTGAGGAAAAGTGGATGCTACATTCTTTGCAATCACAGAGACGAACGATTTAAGAAACCAATCAAGACATTGTTCTTTGGTGGTTTCTTCTTTACACAAACTACGTCGTTGATGTCATTCATGGATGTGGTCGACTATATGGATAGCATTGGTTTGTTTGAACTCGGAGAGAAGTTCCAAGCCAATATCATGACGAACTGGTAATTGGAAAAAGGACAAAAGGGCCTTGGCAAATGATTCAAAAGTCACATGGGACCCTGATTTTTCGTCCACATACCATTTGGCTGATGAACCAGTGAGAGTTATTTGAAATAACCTTAAGCGGATGGAATCATCCATGATGTTGTTTGAAGAGCACCATAAGTGGAAGGTCACAACGTGTTTACTAAGTGCCTTCCCATTGGGCTATGATTTATCAATGTGATCTGAATCTGTTGATATTTATTCGAAAACTTACAATCTATTCAGCATAGATCAGGGCCTTCACCTCAGGCTTCAACTATACTGCTTTTATTTCAATCTTTAATGCATAAAGGAAAAAGTAGAACGATTATATACAATGAATGGTGGGGTGATGCCTTTTCAAACAATGTAATGCTTGAGGAACCTGCCATTCACAGGCCCTCCTCTGGCGAGTTCTCCATTACTTTCTTCCAANAAGGGCCTTGGCAAATGATTCAAAAGTCACATGGGACCCTGATTTTTCGTCCACATACCATTTGGCTGATGAACCAGTGAGAGTTATTTGAAATAACCTTAAGCGGATGGAATCATCCATGATGTTGTTTGAAGAGCACCATAAGTGGAAGGTCACAACGTGTTTACTAAGTGCCTTCCCATTGGGCTATGATTTATCAATGTGATCTGAATCTGTTGATATTTATTCGAAAACTTACAATCTATTCAGCATAGATCAGGGCCTTCACCTCAGGCTTCAACTATACTGCTTTTATTTCAATCTTTAATGCATAAAGGAAAAAGTAGAACGATTATATACAATGAATGGTGGGGTGATGCCTTTTCAAACAATGTAATGCTTGAGGAACCTGCCATTCACAGGCCCTCCTCTGGCGAGTTCTCCATTACTTTCTTCCAACAAATAGGCATCGCTCCCACGGTAGGCTGAGAATTTGAATGGACCCAGCCACAGTTTATCAAATTTCCCATGTTTACCTTTATCTTCATTTCTGGCGTCCCATTTTAGTACCCAGTCTCCTGGTTTGAAATCTTCTACCTTGGTATGTCTATCGAAATCTTCTTTGATCTTGTCTTGACGAAGCTGGGTGTTATTGAAGTCCTTTTCTCTGGTCTGTTGTACGCTGATGAGCACATCATCCCTCCTCCGACTGGCATTTGTTTCTACTTTTTGGTCCTGTAGCAACTTCATCACCGACAATCCCAATGTAGTAGGAAAAATGGCCTCTGTACCATAAACGATCTAGAAAGGAGATGTGGCAATAATCTTTTTGGGGATATCCTATCAGCCCACAACGCATGGATGAGATTTTTGTGCCATGCCTTTTTGTTCTCTTGCAATAATTTTTTGATGATTTTGACCAAGATTTTGTTCGAAGACTCAGCTAATCCATTTCCCTGATGATAATATGACATGGAATGACCAAGAGTAATGTTGTAATCATTGCAGAAATTTTCCAATTTTTTAGACTTAAAGGCCGCTGCATTGTCTGTTATAATCTTAATCGGGCATCCAAATCTGGACAAGATATTGTCTTCCAGGAACCGAATGATAACATCATCTGTAGCCTGTCTGGCAGGAACAACCTCGATCCACTTAGTAAAATAATATGTTGCAGTCAAGATCCACTTGTGTTGAGCCAAGGATTGTGGATGTATCTGTCCTATGAAATCTAGGCCCCATTGTCTGAAAGGGGATTCTACTGAAATGGGTTTTAGCTGCAGAGATTGTAATTTTCCTTTTCCATCAAAGATTTGACATTCATGGCACTTTGAAACTTCTTTATAAACGTTAGGAAAAATGTTAGGCCAATAAAATCTAGCTCTCAAAATTTTGTGCACAGTCGTCTTCCAATAATGATGACCTCTACATTCACCTTTGTGGAACTCTTTGATGGTTCTCTCTGCTTCATATTCCATCAAACAACTCAACAAAATTCCCCCTGGATCTTTCCAGTACAACAATTCATTTACTATACAAAATTTCGATGCCTTGAGTTTTAAAAGTCTAGCCTTTGTTTTACTATACTCAAGAGGAGCCTGTAGATTTTTCAACACAAAAATGATATCTACATACCATGCAGAGTTGAGAAATTTCTGAGATATTTGTGGAGTCACCCTTTCTTCCTCTACTACAAGGTCTGATAAATCTGCAATGAAGTTTATTCCCAAGAGTTCGAAGTTTGTTTGTGCCGTCATTCTAGCAAGTCACTGTCCTTTGATCAACTTCATGGACTCGATTTCAAGATCATATTCTAACAGTACTGCAATCTATTTTCCCCTCTTCCCTTCAGGGTCGTGTTGTGTTAAGATGTCCTTCACTGAGCTACTGGAAACATAAGCTGTGGTATGTGTGTGTAGAATATAAGCCCTGAATTCTTTCAATGCTTTGACCAAAGCATACACTTGCTTCTCCATTATATCATATTTTAAAGGAGCATCTCTCAATGTTTTAGTGTAGTATGCTATGGGTTTCTCGAAACTTTGATAATCTTTCTGGAGTAATACACCTGCAATTGTGTGTTCTGATGCGAATGAGAACAATATGAAATCTTTCTCAAAATTTGGGCTGGCCAATAAAGGATCCGTTGTCAATGCCACCTTGATGTCTTCAAAGGACTTTCTTGCTTCAGGAATCCATTTTATTTCATTTCCCTTTTTTTCTTGTTGGTGATGTGCTTTATGATTTTGGCTAAATTTGGGATAAACCTCCTCAGAAAATTTACTTTCCCCGGGAAAGATTGTACCTCTTTTTTGCTTTTGGGTATGCTGATTTTCAATATCCCTTCAACTCTATTGGGGTCCACCTTTATCCCCTCCTTCGAAATGATGTGTCCTAAGAGCTTCCCTTATTCCATGGAAAAATTTGACTTTTTTGGATTGAGTGATATGCCAAATTTCCTACATTTTTCAAATGCCCTTCTGAGATGCTTGAGGTGTTCTTCATCCGAGGCAGAATACACGGTAATGTCATCAAGGTAGATAACAATGAATTTATCTTTCTCATCAGAAAAATCTATATCCATGGCTCTTTGAAATGTCGCCCCTGCATTCATAAGCCCAAAAGGCATTTTCGCATACATAAACATTCCCCATGGTGTAGTGAATGCAATCTTTTCCTGGTCATCAGGGTGCACCATAATCTAATTATACCCAGAGAAACCATCTAGCATTGACATCCTTTGAGAGCCTACTACCTTATGTAGAACGTAATCCATTTTAGGCAATGGATAGTTTTCCTTTAGAGACACCTTATTTAGATTCCCGAAGTCTACACAAAGTCTAATTTCTCCACTCTTTTTCCGAACTGGTACCAGATTTTCCACCCATTTGGAAAACCTCGGGGACACTATGATTTTTGCTTCAAACAGTTTCTTTACTTCCTTTTCTATCAATGGTAACAATAGAGGGTTTATTCTTCTTAATTTCTGTTTGAATGGCTTGTGATCTTCTTTAATTGGGATAACATGTTGGATTATACTGGTATCATAAAATTTTAGATCATCATAGCTCCACGCAAAAATGTTGGGGAATTATTTCATTAATTTGGCATACCTTTCTTTGACTTCAGGGTTGATCTTCCTGGACAGCTTCACGATCTTTGGATCCTCTGGAGTCCCAATATTGCAATCTTCCACGTCCCCTTCATCTACTGTGATCTTCAGACTTCTGGCTCATCGTTGTTATCAAAAAGTTTCTCTAATGGTACCAGACCCTTGGAGATGATATTACTCTTCAGCTGAACAATATCTCTGTCAGCGATCTAATTGTCGAAATATCCTTCTTTCGTGAAAGCAGTTGCATCCACCTCATCATCGCAATATTCATCATCAATGTTCAAATTCTCGAACTCGTTCTCCATTTTGAGGAAGCTTTCTATCTGCTTGTCATTTTCGAAGAGCTGCTAGTGCTTCATATTGTTCGGTACTGCTGGCCTGTACTTTACCTCCACCTTGTATCTTTTCTCAGGGAAGATTGGGACTCTAAAAATTGTTGCGGAAGTGGCCAGAGCCTCAACAATTTGATTCTGCTCTCTTGGAATTGTCGATAGATTGCATTCTTCAATTTTTCAAGGAGTTCCAGCACCAGATTCCTATAAGCTCTCAGTCTAGGTTGTTTTTCTTGGTAGATGCCTTTGATTTGATTTATAATTAGCTCAGAATCTCCATGTACATCAATTCTTTTGGCACCTAACTCTTCTTAAACTTTCAATCCCAATATCAACGCTTCATATTTGGCCATGTTATTAGTGCATTCAAAAACAAGTATGTAGGAACACAATTTTGCATCTCCTTTGGGGTGGTTGATCCATACGCCAACTCCAGCTCCTTCTCTACATGCAGCTCCATCGAAATTCATCTTCCATAACTGGTCCTCTGCATCATCTTCCTACTTCGAAAGTTCCTCTATTTTCCCCTTAAGCTCATCCTTGTCAGCTAAAACGACTTATGTTTCTTCTTCTTTGGAGCACAGGTCATTGAAGAATATGGAAGATCCTAATTCAGTCTCCACCGAATATATAGGATGATTGCTAGGTTGTGATTTATTGCTGACCATATATTTAAGCAAAACCTCCCTGTACAGTCTTTTGTCTTGACCAAAGACAGGAATAGTAGCATAAGACATGTCCATCTAGAGAGTTCCCTTTAATTTTGCAGCCCATGATCTGGACAACAACATACCAAATTTTGGAGGGATATCGGCGACCACTACGTCCATCACCATATTCTTTGCTGGAATTTGTGCCAAAGAAATGACCATGTCTTTGATCATGCCAAGGCATTTACCTTTCTTGAATCGAAGGAGAACAGATATTTGTAAGGTCTTGTGACCTCAAAACCTAATTGGTCCATGACTACTTTTGGCATCAGGTTGTGTGATGCTCCAGAATCTAGCATAGCGATGTGTAGAATAATGTCATGGATTTTCAAACTGACATAAAAAGGAGGGACTTCTTCATTTTCACCGCTTTCTTCTACTCTTGGCCCGAATAGGATATCTAGGTGATCATCTTATATGTTTAGGGTATCATATGTCTGTCCCATTTTAATTGATGATATGATTTATATATTCGTTGTTCCTAATCAATTCATTAAATGGTACCGAAATTTTTATCGTAGCCATCTCACTTTCGAAATCGAAAGATGACGGGGTCTTTTCTACTTCTTTGGTGACCATTTCTCTTCTTGTCAATATTTTCTTCCGAGGTTCTTTTTTCTGTTTCCCCTTTTCTGCAGTATCCTTCACAACAGAATCTTTCACAGTGGAGTCCTTTGCAGCTGAATATTTTGCAGCAAAATCCTTTTTGGTCTGACCAAAAGAAGTGACATTGTTCTGAGATCCTTTGGAAGGGTTTCCTTTTGGAGGGTTACCCTTTGGAGGGTTTGGGGGTAATTTTTGATTTCGAGGGTTATATTGCCTTTGGAATTGCATGATGGTGTTTTGTAGTCCGATCTCATAATCTTCTTTTTCTACGGATACCCTTTCCTCTTCATCTTGCAGAAAAATCTCATTTGCGTCCATGAACTAGCCATGCTCTTCTTTGGTCAAAAATACCTCTGTCTCTTTATCATCACAGAAGTTCATGTTATCCTCAAAATATCCATCATAACCTTCATTTACATAATTATTTTGGAAGGGAGGCCTGATTTGTTGCTCCGCTTGGTTCCCTTGGTTTCCTTGATTTGTTTGGTTTCCCTGATTTGCCTATTTTCCCTAATTTGTCTGGTTTCCCATATTCGTTGGATCTGATTGATTTGCCTGATTTGCCTGATTTCTTTGCCTAATCTGTGGAATGGCTGGTCTTCTCAAATTTTTGGGTGGACCATCAGCCTGTTCTCTAGGGTTAGGCCTATTTCCTAGGGCCATCCTTTCTATCATCTACTCCATGTTTTTCATCATCGCTTCGAATATTTCCTCTGAAGTTTGAGATGTTGAAGGTTGTGCTTTGTCTTGAGCTCTGTTAGTGTCTCTACCAACATTGGTTTTCATCTTTCCTGAAGCCATCAGGTTCACTTCTACCTCTATAGCATTAGTCGTCATATCGTCCAATGTGGTAGATCTTCGTTCTCTTAATAATAAAGCAAAGTCACTTTCAAAAGAATCGACATATTTGAGCTGAGTTGCCTTGGGGGGGGGGGGATTTACTTCATCAGGAATAAAACTATACACCTTCATGAATCTGGCTGAAAATTC
>SNQJ01S0012423.1:115745-127021 GCA_010110895.2 Picea sitchensis
AGCATTATACACCTTCATGAATCTGGCTGAAAACTCTTGTATCGTATCATCAGATGATCTCTTCATATTGTTATACTGGGTCAACAACTGAAGGGGATTTTTCTTATCCCCCCATTTTGAAAGGAAGCTTGTCTCAAAGGCTTCAAAATCTGCGATACTGCCTGTTGGAAGGGCTCTGAACCACTTCCTCACATCTCCCGCAAGGATTTGTGTAAACAACCTCATCTTCACATATTCATAGACCACTTCTTCCAAATCTATGAAATCATTAAACCAGTCTAGATGTTTTTGGGTTGATATGTTACCTTCGGCATCATATAGTTTAATCCTTAGATTGTAGTCTTGAGGCAGGTCATGTAGTTGAGTGGGTAGTATGAGGGGAGCAAACCTTGCTGCCATAGCTGCTGCGAGGGGTTGGAGTGGACGTTGGTTTTGAGTAGGGGTCACTATAGGCTTGATAGATGTGGCTAAAAGTAGGTCTTGGAACCTCTTTTCATCAAAGATAGTCTCGTTTAGACAAGATTTAAACTTAGTTCTGAATAGGGATTGTTCGAATTTCACGTCGAATACAAGGTCTTTGATGCTATTCAATCCGTCCGTAGGCAAGGACAGATATCGGTCTGGGCGCAACACTAGGGTCAAAGGCCTTTTTTTTCTTCTGCGTACAAGCTTCTCAAGGTCAAACACAGGGATTGCAGCTTCCAGGTCTGGATTTTTCCTGGTGTGGATTTTCTTAGGAGCCAGGATTTCTATCTCACAAGGTGTGGTGCAAATGGTCACTGAATAACAGAGTCACCAGGGTAAACATAATCTCAGTCAATAAGGTATTTGATCCACTGTCACCCTTAGGAATCAAACTAAAGCTTTAAGTCGTTTTCCCAGGGAAGATTTTTCAATTTCGTCCCTGACAACGATGCCAAAATGTTAGCACTCTATAAATTTTGCCTGGCTAATAGACAAACGACAAAGGTAACTGTTTCAACCTGCTTTAGAGCTGAGGCACTAGCCTGCTCAACCCAGAGAGGGCTCTCTCGTGTCACTTGATATATCTATGGAAACTGGTGGCTAGATTTGGTTTGTTTTGGGGTTTTTAAATAAAATTGTTGGCAAGGAAGGGGAGGAACACTCAGGGCTATGGAGTCAAAATTCTGAAACTAAATGAAAACCATGCATCGAATGATAGAACTCTCCAGAGGAAAAAGGCTAAATGAGGCGATGAATCTGAGTTATTCTTAAATTTAAATAGAGTGTAGGAAGATAAAGAAAACAAATAACTGCAGCAGAGCATTACTGAAATGAATTCTTAATAATTTAAGAAGACAATCACACAGTTTAAATTGCTTAAGCCAAGAGCATCACAAGATGAATTCTGGGCCTTTAACTCTCCAATTTAAACGGAAGAAAATGTAAATGCAGTAATAGGTCACAGGAAATACATACGATGAAAGAAAACAAAGCTCATATCACCACTCGTTAGAATCTTTTCATAGAGACTTCAAAATCTTTTGCATTTATATTCAATTCAGATTCATAAAATTTACAAATAGAGTTTGATACAACCAAAAGGTGCTCTTGCACTTTTGCCAACATTAGTTTATTCAAGTAACCCAATACTTATACAATTTGATCAAAATAACTGAAACTGAAGTGTTTCAGTTTCAAAAACGGTTTCTACTGACTGTTTCAGTATATGAAACAATTTATAATGATTGACAAAATAAAACACTTCCATAATTATGGGAATTTTTTTGTCTGTTTGGATTCTTTTACGCCATCTATATCGCTCTGGTCTTCCGTTGGATCTACAAGTCTGATGACATTTGGGGATCATTGGCTGGCTCTAGTGATATTGCACTTTGTCTTATCTAGCCACACGATTTCCTTCCATTGTGAATCAAAGGGGATTTTGCAATCCATCATCTCCTTAATCAAAATATCCAAGTCAATGCACGTAGCATAGGACATAGTCGGCATGTTGACTTTCACCATCTTGAACTTATTCAAAATTTCAAAGTCTATAGCCAGATATTCTACCAGACTTGGGCCTTTCAGACTTTCTTCTATAGCTTCAAATTTAGAATGGTCCATTATGCATTGCATGAGGAGAGTATTGTAATCTTCCTGATTGTATAATGAACCTCTGCCATTCCAAAATGATGGGAGAGCTTTGATAAACAATTGTTCAAATGCATCTTTAAACTCTTGTATGTTGTGCTCCATTTGCAAAGATTTGTTTTTGACCGATCTCAGCAGGTTATGTTTTGCGATGATTTTCCTAGCTGAAATGATCAATGCAGTCCTATCTTTTACCCCGATAGTTTGAAGGTTGGCAGTCGACACATAATTTAGCAAGTCAATAGCATTTTGGGCCCATTTTGAGGGTTTCTTGGCTAATACTTCATTAACAATAGCACCCCTGCTCCGAGCTATAGCAACCACATTGTCTTTGTCATTTATAAAATTTAGATAAACCCTGAATTTAGTAGCTTCTGCAGCAATAACATCGCATATGACATGTTTGGCTCTCTACAACAATGTTTTGCCCTTTACCCTGGTTTAATTTCTAAGCTTGAGTTTCAGATGGATGCTTTGCGCCAAATTTCCGAACGTTCGAATGCTCCAAATTATGAAAAAATAATGTCGGGGGTTTTTCCTTTTATAGGTATCCGTTCGCATCGGGGGTTGGAGAAAACGGTTTTAGGCAAACGACTTTTTGCCCCGATGTCCCTTTGAGGATGCCACGCGTCCACGATGTAAACCATGCCAGTTTTTCCCGACCCGGCCTTGTTTCGTTAATCTTCGTGTTACTTCAATCCTCGATATGGTTGTCAGCCGTCGATCTAGACTTCTTTAAGATCTACGATCCACATGCACCCAATGACAATGGTATCAGGGGTTGGAGAAAGTGGTTTAAGTAACTAGTTTTTTCCCCGATGTCCCTCTAAAAGCACCACATGTCCGGCGATAAAACCATGACAGTTTTCCGTGACCCACCCTCGATTTCTTAATCATCGCGCTATTTCGATCTCTAATATGCGCCTTAGCCGTTGATCTGGGCCGCTTTCAAGATCGACGGTTTGTTGAGGGTTACCCTTTACGCTTTTGCCATATTTTTCCATCCGCCGTCATGTATAGCTCGTTCCTTTAAAATATCATACCTGTTTAGTGACATAACCTTTTCGCTAAAATTCCAACTCTTGGACGTCGTTTGAAAATTATATGGTGATAACAAAGTCGAAGGAAAAAATCGAAATAATAGAACATTTAGTCTTCTTAATACTTGATTGCCCAGAAAATGTGTTCGAATCTGGTAATCACACAATGTTAGGATGTAGAGCAGATGGTTCTTAATTGAAAAGAGACTGATGAAGTTCAAAGCTTGCCCGAAATGACAACTTCACATAATCCTATATAGGATTTGATTTATATTTGAATATATGAAAACCCTTTCACATTAACGAATTGCGTAATATTCACATAACCAAATTGCATAAAATTCAGACTCATTGCAATGGCGGCCTGTATTATTCTTGGTATTGAATGCCCATAGGAAATTTTGTATCTAGGCGACCAGGGAGAGACTTCTAAATACAGTCGGGCTCGAGAAACAATGTAGTGCTCACTGTGATTTTCAAACTGTGGCCGATTTTGCTCATTCGATGCAGCTCGCTTGGTCCGGCCGACAACTCGGGTAGGCACTCCCGCTGTTGAAATTGGGGAGAGATGTTTGGCCCTCTCTCTCAGTAGGGTTTTCTATATTTTTCCTGTGGACGTCTCGGGAAGACCCGTCATGAAGACCACAGCCTTGGGAACCATGTAGCGCGGGAGCTTATCTCTGCAGAATGACACAATCTCTTCTTCTTTTACGATGGTGTCATCGTTGTCCTTCATCTTGATAAAGGCGCAGGGCGTCTCGCCCCACCGGGGATGGGGCATGGCAACGACAGCGGCCTCGGCAACGAGAGGGTGAGTGTAAAGAATGGCCTCGACCTCGACCTCTACACTGTAAAGAACACCTCCTTGATTAGAGATTATGGACGACCGATTCGCATACACCACTGTTGCTATGTGGAGAAAGATCAAGGGTGAGAGAGACACGTAATTCGCCCTGCACTTTCCGAGATACTCCATCGCCAACATTAACTGTTACTCTCTCAGATTCACCTCTTGGGCCCGAGCGAGCTCTGTAAGGACTACAATAGGGACAAGACTATATTTGCTTGAAGCAACCCTAATGAAAACACAGAGTATAAGATGAGCATGTGAAGGAATAAAAGAGACGCTCTTGATTTGGTTATATGAGTGCATGGGAAACTTAGATTCATGTAGAAGACTGGGGACAACTTTCAAGCATGCAACCCTTGGTCAGTGCAAAAAATAAGTCGGGAAAGCCCGGACAGTGACTTCCTGGAAGACCCAGATAAAATAAGGCACTAAATGGTCTACAATGGAAGCTTCCCTGATTTGGTCTACAGGCGTTATTAAATGACTTCATCAATGTAGCTCACGGTTGGAAGAAGGCACTTGAAAGGAATCTCTTCGCCTTTGAAGGATCTGATTCTGCAGGTCGAAGTCTGCGTGAGAGAATCGAAATAATTTGCCAATAAAATTTTAAATGGGAAATTCGCAGGGAATTGTTTTCCACCAATGCACACATTCAAAATTTGAATTTGGTTTTAGAGCGGGCTCGTTTATCAACCGACCTACAGTTGCAGTTAAATACGATGACAAGACATTGCAGTTAATTACGATGACAAGACGACAATGATGGCGGAGTCGTCCGGGAGGTTATGTCGTCGGCCGATGGTGCAATTACATGGTGGATAGATCATGGCATGCCATGATGCATCATATAATCAATCATTGGACCATGCAGCAGCTCATCCATGATTGGGCTGCTGCATGGTGGATAGTCTCTGCTGTCCATGGATAGTGTCTCCCGTCTTTGATGATGCTCCCTGTACGGAGATCAAAGTCATAAAGAAAGTATGAAAGTGCCATCAATGATCTGAAATATTTTAACTGAGGCGAAGAAAATGGGATGCGAGTCAATTGCAATCTGGTTAATGTATATAATTCCTTCTTTCGTACAAACCTGGCCAGTCTATATGGCGAGCAATATCCAGCCTGCTGCAGAGTCTTTAAGACTCTGCAGACAGGATGGTCGTGCAACAATGTACTCCCTAATGCTACCCTCGCACATCCATGCATCCATCCAACCTCACATCCATGCGCCAACCTTTTTCGACTTCCGGCCGATCCTCTTGTGGCTGACGGTGACAACATAAAACGCCGTTAACAGTCAATGCCGTGAGTATTCATTTCGAATGCCGTGAACGTCCCTCCGCGCCTATTTTCAAATTTGAAATGAGTTGAAAGGTCGAGCTATACATTATTCCCTCCACGCCCCATTTTTGAATTTGAAATGAGCTGGGATTTTTCCTTTTTCCCCTGGGACGAGCCGTCTGAATCAAACTAGCTGTGGGATTTCATGTTCTCAGAACGCCAAACAGAGCTCAACTATCTCCCGCAGCATCTCTACAATCCACAAGAGGCGGACATTTTGTTTTTGAAGCTACTGGAATCAGTGAAGGAATGTCTTGATAAAACTGTGATTGAAGGGGACTTCAAGCAGTTTCAGGATGACCGGGGATGCAATGCACAACTCGGATGTAGGAGATGTTTGAGGGATCCTACACGTATCTCTGCAACACCGGTTCCATGGGTGTACAGTTTTTGGTGAAGGAGACGGAGATGTTGGAGAAGGCCAAGGGCATTGGGCTTCCCAACTTCTTATTCCATCTGCAGTCTGCGTTGTATGAAGATGCCTATGAAGGAAGCGAGCTGCAGGATTATATAATCAGAGATTTTGTCCCCCTAGACATGTATTTTGACGGTGAATTTTCTGCGGCAGGGACTTTGGAAACTGCGCTCTGCTTGTAATCAACACAAGGGCTCATTAAGGATGTATAAGGCTTCAACTTGGAGAAAATTCATTAAGGATGTATAAGGCTTCAACTTGGAGAAAATTCCATTATTTGAATAGGTTGGAAAACTATGCCAGGGAATTTCCAGAATTGTTGCAAACTTGTATCATATATTGAATGCAAAAGAGATTTTAACACCCTCTTTTCCTTGATTCAAAAGGTAAGGCAGTATACTCTGCCAAACTTCCACCATTTCAACGCCCATAGAAATTCAACGTTTTTCAGCGGCAATGGACCACACCCTAAGCTTTCCAAATCCCGCTACTTTAGAATGGAAATTCACTACTTTATAGACGTATTTATACTAGTCAATATTGACATCAAAATGCATATTCTTCCTCCGCAGACATTTGTCTCTTTTGTTGATATTGAAGCATTAACCATAAGTTGTGGTAATTACATTCCACTTCCAACATTGAGTAGACCATGAGAGTTGGTTTTGATGGACTTTATCAAAGGATTATTAACAACCATGACCATCTCATGGTATTTATAGATTTTCTTAGAAGAATAATGATTATGATACCTTGCAATCATATTATTTTGATGCCACAAGCAACTTAGTTTTTCTTCAACAAAGTTTTATTGCATTTTCATTTACCATCAACGATCATGTTTGATTATAACAAGAGATTTCCAAGGTACTTTTAGCAAGCATTAAGGGAATTGATGGATACCAAGTTGAATAAATTTCACCATATAAAAGTCAGAAAAATCGACATTTGAAGGCAGGCATAATATATTAACTTTAACCATCAACATTTGAAGGCATAAGATATTAGCTTTAACCATCTACATCCAAAGGCACAAGATATTAATATCTCTTATGTGTAATGCCATTATAATCATGCAATAGATAGTGTGATATTCCCTTCACCTTTCGATGCATGCCTTGGATTCTCATTGAAGGATTCATTAGCCATTTAATGACCCTTTCCAAAGGCAACAATGATGAAAGGAGACTCAAGAATCTATGATGATTAAGTTGAAGAATCTATGAGGAAGAGTCAAAACAAGCATAGGGCCATACATGATTAACACCACACATATCACCAATTTTTCACAAGACATATAGTCAATGTTTACCTTTAGAAAGAGCACTTCAAGGAGAAGGAAATAGAGTTTAGATCCCATTTATTAGTTTATATATGAATTCATTGAGTGTTCAACATAGATTTCCTAAATATCTACAAGTCATTGATGCTAGAGGGTGAAAAATATTCCACCATGTCAATTAATCCTATAGACACCATTGAAGTTAGCACACAACTAAAGAAAGACACAATTTTGCAATGCAAGGAGAAAACATGAAAACATTGAACCTTGAAAATTTATCCAATTGGGAAAGGGAAATTTACAAGGCCAACAATCAGTAGATATTAGAATAAATCAAGCAAAATTACCCCAAACTATAAAGACAATTATTGGGACTATTAACTCTCAAGGAAGGAGGTTTGATCCTAGAGGAGTTCAAGGTTAAAGTCTATATCACTAGAGCCACACTCAATAAATCTTCTATGAGGTTACCTATGCACTTTGGTGATGATTGTTAAAGGATAATGTTTATATTTGGTGAAGGAGGATCATGTATAAAAGTGTCATTCGGCTTTCATTTAAATTAAAATCATGCCTATGTGTTGGTGCTATGGTTTTCATAGTATTTTCCAAAATCTATTTTATAAACATGCATGTTGTGGATTTTACCTTAACAATTTTTTTGTTTTTTATTCGACAACAAAACCTATACAACTAGGTGAAATTATTTCACATCATATTATCACAAATACACGGTTAGAAAAAATCACAACAACCACTCAAGAACGGCCAAAAGATTTCATGGTAACTATACATTTAGTCATTTTATTTTATTTTAATATGTGTAACTTGATTTCTTTCACACTATGAATTATAAGAAAATTTTACTTTCATAAATGAAAAATCTATTTTGCTTTCATGAAAGTTAAAAATTCACATATCCATATAAAGCAAGTGTTGCATGACAGCTTAGTCCCTACCAAATTAAGTTTCAAAATTAATAACAATAATGATTTAAAGTAGAACTCACTTAGCTTTATGGCTTGGGCCTAGAATTGGCTACTGGCAAAGTAGGTTTGGTAATTAATAACAATGATGATTTAAAAAAGCATCAACTCTTAGAATATGGGTCTTCAACCCTGTCATCAACTATCAAAACAAACATTGAACCATCTAAACAATATTTTCAAGCCACTTTACCTTCCTACAGAAACTCGCTAACTAGGTCTGACCAAGCAATCGAGCCATGGTGTGGGAGTTGCAAGTTCATGACATGCCTTGCCTAGGTTGAGTGAAACATAAATGTGGTGGGAACTGCAACATCAATCGATGTAGTTGTGTGAACTTCCACCTCGTTGAAACAACAATAAATAGGAATTGAACTACCTTCCTTGGCTTACTCGCTATCAAATGAAATAAGTCTTTGAATCAAACTTGACGATGCAAATTTTTTCTCTCCTTCATTATGTCTTCATGTATACACATTGATCTAGCAAGAGTGAGGAGCTACCCCACAGTTCTCTCCACCGAACCAAATGCATCCTTATCTACATCCCCTACACAATTATAAAATGAAGATCCTCCTGACCACCGGACTTAGGGCCAGGCGACGAATAGTCTGATTATCGAATATCGCATCTATTTCGACAAATTAAATAACCAAAGGAGGCAAAATATTTCACTCTTTGTATTTATTGTAAACAATTGTTAGGGTTTGTAAATTCTCTTCTAATTTTGTAATTTATTGGTATTTTGACTAATGAAAGTTAAAAATAATTATTGAAAGTAATTGAATGTAACTCTAAAAATTCAATCACTTCAAATTTCCACAATTACTCATAATTCCATCAATGTTAAATATTCACTTATCAGAAAGATTGTTGTCATACCTCGTTAGAGTTCAAAGAAATATTTTTTCTAAAATTGGAAATTATTATTTACTGGTTGCATTTAGAGGAATTTGTTGAGTGCAAGTTTAATACTATGCATTCAACTGATCATTTTAAAGAAAAATTGTGGACAAACCCTGGTTGTGACCAAGCAGTCAATGGATTCCCCCACCCAATTAAAAATTCATTTCTCTAGATGCAATAACTGTAGCTCGAGAGAATTATGTTAATAGATACAAAAGTACATAAGTTTTTCATAGAGGCAATGCACAACCAACCTTTACAATAAAATCTACAACACAAATTTACAGGTATGGAACTATGATAACACAATTCAATATCCAATATCCATATGAATAAAACGTATATACACCATTATTCAACATAAAAGGGAAGAGCAGAGTCACCCAAATTCATCTTTTCACATCAATCAGGAGCAGATGTGGTTATTCCCCAATAGTAGAGTCTCGCCACCATGAAATACTGAACTGTAAATCAACTGGAGGCATGCAAATAAAAATATCTTACACCACCCTGTATTGCATGAGTCCATTGAATCCATTGTTAAACCTTTAGATTCTCTATCCATATTTATTAGAAAAGAACGTTATACATAATAATCTTCCATTCATCTTTTTAGAAAGGAGTATTATATATGATAATCTTGGCTCGATGGACTTGCTTCTGAGGCAAGCTTTCGACATATCTATGTGGGACGCTAAGCATGTTGTCTCATACTTCTCCCAGAAATTAGTGTCTCTCAAATTGGAATTTGTTGATACAAGAAAGCCACATAGTGGTCAATGTTTTCAGATGTTAGACGAAATCGTTTGTTGGATATGGTGATTATGTGTTACATTCCATAATGGAATAGATGCTTTAAACACGTGGAACGAAACCTCCGTTCATTGCCAAATCGGGTTTGGACACGGCATACAACTCACTATCTAAAAAAAACTCTACTTTCATTTTGCAATGTATCCACACCAAATTCTCAACAATGTTCCCTTTCCTTGTTTTGAGTGCTTGCTAGTTTATACCACTTCCTAACATTGTAGAGGGGCTAATGTGTTGATTATGTGTTAATTGTTTAAGGCTCCATGCCATTCATATTCTTAGTGTACAATTTATGTTGTTGTACATTCTATAGGGAGATTGTGACAAATAATTGAATAATTCAATGTAATGCTGACATCATGTATAAGCCCCAAGGGTTAGCTCAAGTGGTTCTGAGCTAGACATAAAGTTATCCCCAATGGAGTATAACTTGACCATATGTGCACATATACGAAAGTTGACCACTTCTATATGTGTGCATATATGGAAGTTGACCACTTCTGTATATGTGCATATATGAAAGCCGACCATTTTTGTATATGCGCATATACGGAAGCGGTCAGCTTCTGTATATGCGCATATACGAAAATGGTCGGCTTCCGTATATGCACATATATGGAAATGGTTGGCTTTCGTATATGTGCATATACAAAAGCTAATCACTTCCGTATATGCGTATATACGAAAGTCGACCACTTCTGTATATGCTGATATACGAAAGTTGACCACTTTCGTATATGTTAATCCGTATAAGAGCTTAGGTAGTGGGATAATATGCTAATCCATTAGTTTCTAAGACTTTAACTTTTCTTCCTTTATCATAGAGTATTTTGCTAATCAACAAGGGCATTATCCCATTTCCCCTAAGAAAATAGATGCATTCATTCAGAACCCAGTGGAAATAGTTTACGTATATGTGCATATATGGAAGCCAACCGCTTTCGTATATGCGCATATAAAAAAATGGTTGGCTTCCATATAAGCGCATATACGAAATTTGACCACTTCCATATATGCACATATACGAAAATGATTGGCTTTTGTATATGTCCATATACAGAAGTCGACCACATTCGTATATTTGCATATACGCAAGTGGTCAACTTCTATATATGCGCATATACAAAAGTGGTCAACTTCTATATATGCACATAAACGTAAGCCGACCATATACCGAAGCCAACATGCAAATACAAAAGTGGTCAACTTCGATATATGCGCATATACAGAAGTGGTCTGCCTTCGTATATGTGCATATACGGAAGTTGACCACTTCTGTATATGCGCATATATCGAAGTCGACCACTTCCGTATTTGCACATTGGCTTCGGTATATGGTCGACCATTTCCGTATATGCGTATATACGAAATGGGCATATACCTAGATATGCCCATTTCCGTATATGCGCATATATGGAATCCGACCATTTCCGTATATGCGCATATACAGAAGTTGACCACTTCTGTATATGCGCATATACAGAAATGGTCGGCTTCTGTATATGTACATCTACGGAAGCCGACCATT
>SNQJ01S0012423.1:143140-160095 GCA_010110895.2 Picea sitchensis
TAAAAAAAAATTGAAAAATAGTCATTAGAAAGCTAACACAATTCTTCACAAGTTTTGTTTTTACTGTAAAGTGAAATTCGAAATAAAAAAAAATACTTTTATATGTCGGAAGTTGAATAACTTGTGAAAATACAGTTTTTTTTCTCATAAAACAAGCAAAAGTGTAACCCACCTTCATGATTTCACCCAACAATTAATAAATCTCTCCTCTAGCAAGTTTCCAACACACAGATCAGACTCTAGTGAAAATTATATGCGAGGAAGAGCTTTGATTTGTTGTGATGGTGACTCACAAGAATGTAGCGCACGGAGCGTCCACAGAATGCCAGACAACGCATCTGATGAATCTCAAGCTTCCTATGATTTCTTAGCTTCTGAATAGCTGAACAAAATTATCAAAGCTCATTAGTGATACTGCAACGTAGGCGAGAATGATACTACAATGGAAAACATACATGGGAGAATGATACTGCAATGGACAACATACATGCGAGAATGATACTGCAACACAACGTACACACTAACGCAACGAACAACTCTGATCCCAACACGCACACAACGAACACAACAACACACTCCATGCAATAGTCGACAACTTCTTCAAACCAGTTGATGGCTTCACTCCAATCTCATGATGGCAAATGATGGTTGTGGCTTAACAAAGATGGCAATGTGGTTCCTTAGAGTGGTTTTTGACCTAAGCTCTGATGCCAAATTAAAAACTGGGATCAAACAACCTCAATAACAGTGACGCCACAAGGGCTACTACGCTCACAAGGACTATATTTAATTTGATAAATTGTATACAAACATATAGGCTAGGATATCTATTAAAAGCCTCCTAAATTTGTGGATTGAAAGCCACTCAAACACTAATCTAGCAATCTGTTTTAACCATTTCCTAACTATGGCATTTCACACCATTATTATCCAACATGAATCATGAGAAAAAAGTGAACACTAGATATGCCACAAACA
This sequence comes from Picea sitchensis, assembly GCA_010110895.2. NCBI lineage: Eukaryota > Viridiplantae > Streptophyta > Pinopsida > Pinales > Pinaceae > Picea > Picea sitchensis. The sequence goes on from SNQJ01S0012423.1 coordinate 144,119, forward strand.
AACTCATTACGCCGAAAGACATAAACCTATTGAAAATGGGCACATTTAATAGGTTTTTAGTTCTTAATACGTTTTCTATGGAAGAGATTAAATATGCCTAGAATATTCTTAGTCGTCACAATAAATGAATGGCTCTGATTTCATCCATTAACTTCTGAGCTCTTATAAAGACATCTGTTTATATAGTTATTTTTTTACATTTACCTAATCGTGTTTAAAAATCATTGTGTTCACTAACTTATTGCCACGTCTACCTGATTAAAAAATATTCGTGAGCCTGGTGTTTTTACTGTGTTAATTAAAGTTTTTTTAACTAAGCTAGAAGTTTAACAGCCGTAAGCTTCCTTTCGGTGTTCACCAACCGCGAGTTAACGACTGTGCTAATTATAGTTATTATGACTTTACCTATTGAGAACATGTGTTATCCATATGAATGTAGCATCAATAAAGACGAATTATTAAATATATTCTTATAAATATTCGAACATTTATTAAATATGTTTTTATAAGTATTCTTATTAATTGTTATTTTAATTATATATATATTAGCTTTTCTTTTCATAACATATAACAAGAATATATATATATAAAATAAGTGTAAAAAAATAATAATATGTTCTTATAAGTATTTGTATTAGTTGTTTTTATTTAGATTCAGAGTATGTAGATTTTATTTTTTAAAGTATATTAGTTATTTTAAAATTGTAGAGATATTCTAAATAATTACGAGAAGGAGGAGTTGATACAACCTTTAAATATTTAAGCAAGTAGTGAATCTAAATTTAATTACTAATGTGTTTTAGATTGTCAATGATATTATGCTATTTTTAATTGTGTAATGTTTTTAGTATCATTGGTGTTTTAGTTTTTAACTAAGAGAGTGTCATTTCTAATGAGTAATGGGGAGGAAATTGCAAATAAGATTATGTCATTTTAAATTGTTCAATGTATTGAAGATTGCAAATGATAATGTGATTTGAATTCCTAGTATTATGATTTAAAAAATGGTGGAAAAATATTTCTTTCCTTTATCAACTTAATAAAATTATAAAATACTTAAGGCATTAGTCTATAGATTAGGCTTACAAACACCTAAACCTCTTAACAAAATTCTTGGAAACAATAAAAAAAAGCACCACATAAACCAGGATTCTTATCAACAAAAAGGACAACATCAACACCTTGATGATGGAGGAGAGCTAGAAAGAAACACTCCTAGAATCACATATTAGGGTTATTAGTTTGAAACCCTAGACTTGTTCCAAACACCACACATAGAAAGATTCTCATCAATAAACAATGATAACCACAACAGCCTGATAAGAAAGGGAAACATAAAAAACCACACCTCTAGAATCACATATTAGGATTATTAATTTGAAACCCTAAACTTATTCACATTTTCTTGATCCTTCCCATAAAAAAACCACACCTCTAGGATCACATATTAGGATTATTAATTTGAAACCCTAAACTTACTAACATTTTCTTGATCCTTCCTTTCATGTGAGGGAGGGGACTAAAAAGCTACACCCCTATAATTACATATTAAGATTATTAGTTTAAAAACCTAAACTTATTCATATTTTCTTGATCCATGTGCCCAAAGTAATTACCAATTGTTATATTTATATTTATTTAGATATAGATTAACTAGCACAGCCGCTAACTCGCGGCTGGTGAACGCCGAAAGGCGGCTTACGGCTATGCGAATACTTGAAATGCTTTAATATCTGTGCGAATATTTTAATATTTTAATTCAAATGTTTTCACACATTATATCAATTAATTTAATATCTGTGTTAATATTTTAATTCAAATGTTCTCACACATTACATCAATTAATATGCTGTGTGTAATGCATGTTTTTGGACAGGTAATGCGTTTACGATAAGGAGGGTTCATATTAAGTTTGCGCTACAACCATTGCATGACTCATGGCGTTGCAAGTACAAAACCAACTATTTATATGGTTTAATGAAATCCAATGATTAAAAAAGAGGGTTGTGAATTAACAAACATCACAAGCAGTAATGCAGAAACCCAAAATAAAAAGTAGCATAAGAATAAACTCTAAGAGGATCATTGACGTTTGCATGAGCTATACGCAGTCGGTGATCGCTCTACCTGCGAGCCATGTGCCTCCTCCAAGCATGGGATTGTCATATAATAGTCATAAAATCAAGGATCCCCACAATATTTTCATTGAATCGATCGTTTAGACTTCAAATATATCTGATATATATTCTTCACCCTGGTGGGAGACGAAATTATAACTGGAATATATACAGATAGAGTGCAAAAGAAAAACCAAATATATATATCTTATTACACTGCTGGGAGATGGAAGTGTAACTGTAATATATCGCCTGAGAATCCTTCTCCTGGGTCATATCCTTCATCTGACCAGTNAATTTTAATAAATATAAAATAAATCATATTATTAAAAAATAAATTGTAAATTGTTAATTATGTTCTTTATATTTGAAATGATTTTATAATTTTAATACATATAAAATAAATCATATTATTAAAAAGCAAATGATTAATATGAAGAAAGTTTTTAATCTCTAAATAAAATTATTGAAAAATTCAATTAATTATATAAAATCCATATTTAACATTTTAATATACAAGTTAAACAAATCAATCATTAAATATAAATTATTAAAAAACAAATTAAATTGGTTAAAATGAAGAGAGCTTTTGCAATACTGTTGTTAATTGTTTTATAATAAAGTGGTAGGTTGCTAGGCATATCGTCTTTAAATAGCCATTGTTTAGCTATGGCTACCCACATATACGTTCATCTTCAAATAACCATTGTTTAACTATGGCTATACATACACGTTCATCTTCAAATAACCATTGTTTAGCTATGGCTACACATACACGTTCATCTTTAAATAGCCATTGTTTAGCTATGGCTACACACATACATGTTCATATTCAAATAGCCATTTCTTACACACACTATATATATTTTGGATCCATTTATATATATACACATTAATTTATTCATTTTGAAATATGGAGTTATAGCCATTGTTATGCTATGACATTTATATATACATAAATACACGTGTTTATTCATTTTGAAATAGTCATGGTTATGCTATAACATTTATATATACATAAATACACATGTGTTTATTCATTTTGAAATAGCCATTGTTTACTTATGCTATTTTTAAATTAAATATTAAATATGTAAATTAAGTTATATAAATAATAATAATAATTTATTTTCAAAAGTCTATGGAGTATATATATCCTACCTTTGTGGATTTTAACTTGTGATTTTTTAGGAGGAAACACATGTTCTTAACCATAAGGCCCACCATTAGGCCCACTCAGGTTGTATAAATTAACTTCAAATATGAACAAGTAATAAAAATATATTATATATTTAATACCTTTAAGTATGTATAATAAAAAAATTAAGCATGTAGAGGTGTTAAGAATAGTAGTAAAAATATATTATATATTTAATATCTTAAGTATACATTATAAAAAAGATTAACCATGTAGAGGTGTTAAGGATAATCATAATATCCAATATAGAAGCATGGAAATGGTCTCTACTTTAGAGATTTGGAGGCTGTCCCTTGGGGTTGAGTGGCATGTAGGTTTTACCTTTCTATACTTTTTATTGGTACTAAACTTATTAGTTAAGGGTGTGAATAGCCCATAAGAAATAATGCTATGGCGATGATGGCAAATGAATCTTTGTGCCTCAAGCTCCTTTACCCTCCTTTTCAAGCTTTGTTGTGTCTAATGGTGGTGGGCCATTTGGATTTCACATCTCCTTGTCTCCTCTTTTATTTTTGAACTAATTTTATATCAAGCTTTGTGCTAGACCTTGCTTGTTAAGGGCACATCAATTTGGGTTCTCCTAGCAAGATCTTCTTTCTTTAAGGACCCAAGGTAGGTAGCCAATCAATGAACATTCATCTCAAGTTTCCCTCACATGTGGGAGGATCAATGTGAGAGAAGCTAGACTCCACTATGTGTTTAAAAGTATAGTTGGAGGAGGTTTGTAATATCATCAAAGCTCTCAAAGAAGATGCTTTGATATCTAGTTTCAACAAACGTTGGCTAAATTGGGATGATCTTATGAATTAGATTGAAGTCCATTGGACCCAATGGTTTTGGCAAGAGTTTGTGCGAAATGATTCTTTTGTGGTCCTTCTTATGGTTTTGGTAAGAGTTTGTGCGAAATGATTATTTTGTGGTCCTTCTTTTGATGAAGTTGAAGATGGGAAGAGTAATAGAAGATGGTCCTTGGTTTTGTCTAAAGTAGTATAGGAAGTCAACCTAACAACTATGACATTGTTGCCAACCCTTGGTCAGATTTCAATTTTTTTCGTTCACTCTTTGAAAAGGTCATTGGTGGAAATTAACATCTCTTTGGGCAAGTTTCTTCTCCTTTGCAAGAATATACTATCTATGAATAAAAGATTGTTGAACATGGTCCAATCATGGAGTATGAATGGATGTAAATGGTCTTGACCATTAATCTAAGAGAGTTCAATCTTTTAGTGCAAACTTTTAGGAGAAACATGCTATTGGTGTCATGCCCAAAGAAGATGGAAAGAGTAGAATAGAATCTTCATCGCAATTGTGGGTACAAAGACAATTTTCTTAAAGTGGATTGGGATGTTTTCTAAACAACTAATAAGAAAAAAAAGCTTTTGTTGAGTGAGAAGTCAAATTTTTTCAAACAAAAAGCTTTCGTTGAGTGGGAAGTCGAATTTTTTCAAACAAAAAGCTTTCGTTGAGTGGGAAGTCGAATTTTTTCAAACAAATTGTTTGAAATATCTTTGGATGAAAAACAAAGAACCCATGGAAGATGATCTTCTAAAGATCAACAATCTCAAAAGAACTACACAAATGGGGATAAAGATGAACAAGCATGCATCACAAAAAAGCTTGATCTTTGCAATTTTGAAATGAACATTGCATACTAAATATTTTATATGCATATGGAAGTATTTAGAATGCAGTGCATGTTAACTGCCAACATTTGTGTATGAGGTAGTGTTGTAGTGTGAGTTTGAAAGTTCAAATATTGTCCTTTTTTTGATTTATTGTCCAATGAGAGTTTATAATTGATTGTAGACTCACCGTGCCATTAGTGTTTAACTTTGACCATGGATCTAAGCTGAGTAGATCTATTTGAAAAGTTTTATTGAAATTTATCTATTTAGTATCTAATTTTGAATGTAGATTTAAGTAGGTTACATTTGTACAACTCAATTGCTATTAGAGTAAGCACAATTCAAATTTACTTAAATCAAGCACAAAGAGAAAATCCAAAACAAAAACATAATCAAATGTATTTGAGAAATAACAAAATTTTCATTGGCTACAACTTTTCCTTGTGGACAAAATATGAACCAAAACTATAGCTTATAACGGTAGATTTAATTTTATTCAAGATAGATTTTTTTTATTTGAGAAATAACAAAATTTTCATTAGTTACAATTTTTCTCAAAGCTATAACTTATTACAAAGGCATATTCCAATAGAGAAAATGCAAACTTGTTTCCTTCTCGATTCATCATTAAGCATGAACAATAAACCTTCTTGAAAATACAATGTTTAATAGTCTATGATTATGCAACAATCCATGATTGATACTTAGGATTTAAAAAGCATGAGAGAACAATGATGAAAATAAAATGTCTTTGAAGTAACATGCAAGGTTCTAACCACCCAAACGCAAGGATTGTAGTGTCAACTTTGAATTGGGGAAGCCAAGTGAAGCTTTAATTTGAACTTTGTTTCCATAATGAAACCTTGAATGCGATGAAACATAAATCTTTAAATCTTTCGATAGAAAATAACATAGCCAAGCAAATTCATGACATGTACAATGGTTTCGAAGTGCCATCGTGCCATCCATTAGGGCAGATAGGTACAACTTCAAACCTTGTTGGCCATTAAGATGGTGTGTTTTTTGCTGTTGAATGATGATCAAGGTAATTAGTTGAGGTAAACCCTACCGTCGACCCCCAAATTACCTCTAAAGAGTGAATTTGTGTTATAACATTAGAACCCTCATATAAACAATAAGGAAAAGAGAAACAACAACAAAATATAAGATGCACCAATGAAGATACAAGGAACAAAATATAAGATGCACCAATGAAGATACAAGGAAATGTAGCATTGAAGCAAAGAAGATTAGACTCCAAGATTACAAAAAAAACAAATGACCATTAAAAATTGACGATTAAGAATCTCACTTGGTTTATCTCACCTCACAAAGCCCTATGTATGATCCCACTAAATGAACTATTCTCAGGCTTGTCAAATGAATGTATCTCAAGAATGACAATTGCCAACAACACCACACTAGTCGATATACTAATAATTATGCTCAACTCAAACTACTCAATATTATACTTTCAGAAATAAACAATACAAGTAAGAAAGAACAATACAAGTAAGAAAGACGTGTAATTCAACATCTAAGAACAATTTCTATTGGGAAAAATATATAAATTTGCAAGAAAAAATAAACAATACATGTAAGAAAGACGACAAGTATTTATGGTGTGATTCAACATCCAAGAACAATTTTTATTCAGAAAAATATATAAGTTTGCAAGAAAAAATATCCATTGTAAGTGAGTTTGTACTTTTGCTTTGTCAAACCAAAACCAATCCTTTGAATAACAACATGACATAATATGAAATGGATGCTTTGTATTTTATAATTATATAGTCATTTAATTAATGAATAATGAAGTCCCTTAGAGAATTTGGGGATGCTTAGAGAATTGAGGATGCTATTGCCAAGCACTTAGTCATGGTATGGATGGTGTGAGATGATGGATAGGTAATAGAGGGTCATTGATATATGCACTAAATGGATTGGAGGTGATAGAGACAACAACATTGACAAACGTTATTTTTTTTCTATCAATTAATTCATAGTGTATTGAATACATCAGATATAGCATGTAAATATGTTAAATTTCACTTTTAATTTATTTTTTAATTATTATTTTTACATGGAAATTTGAACGATAAACCCAACCATTATGTTACATGATTATGATATTTGCCCACATAAATTTTTTGATTATTTTTAATTATTATTATATATTATTTTTATTTATGATTATTTTTTTATTTACAATTATTTAAAATGCACATTTACTTTTTTTTTCTAGGTTACAAAGTTTGGGGAAATCCTGATTGATTCCCCTCATTTCGAAGATGATACCCAAGGTAAACCCTAAAATCTCAAGAGAATAAGACTAGTCAACAACAAAGTTTGAAGCCATTACAACAATATACTCTTTATGAGCTTAACATGTATCCAAGTGGAAAGGATAATAATCATTCCTCCCAACCACCTAAACTAAACTCAATTGACAAAACATTCATTTACTTTTATGATTATTACAAATAATGAGAATGATAACATATTTATCATCAACTTATTCTCTACAAACTTATAATCAATAAATTTGCAACATTGTATCATAATTATTTTCAATGGGTTCATATTAATGCTTACGTCATCATATTTGAATGTTAATGATACAAGAGTTTTTAAGTCCCAATTTATTGTTTTCTATGTATTTCATAAACTAATTTTAATTACAAGTTCATATATTTACATTGATTAAAAAAATATAATTCAAAATAGTTTCCATATTTTATTATTAGTCCCTGCCGTGGGATATAGCGATGAGTTTTGACAAAAATTAAATTTAACTTTTTTGAGAAAAACATAAAATAAACATATTTCCCGCTCCGTCTCTCGCGGATAAAAGTTTTTATTCATTGTTTCATGCGTTCGTCCGTTGGGAGTTGTTAGCTCGGCATTGGTTTTGATGACGTGAAAATCAGTAGAGCTAGAGAGAGGGGCCAACACGTCAATTAGTATAATATCCAGCAAGCAATTAGTTTCTTCCATGCTAATTAATAATAACTATTAACTAAGAATTCAATCATTAAATAACTACCACACTCATATGTATGTGGCCTATTTCATGTTGTGATTTTGTAAAGGAATATTAACTATTTGTGGATTTTGTAAAGATGCTAACTATTTGATGATTTTGTAAAGATGCTAACTACCACGCTTTTTATGTATTCGATTTGTATATTTTATATGGTATAATTTTGAAAAAAAAATATCATTTAATATAATAAATATTATATAAATTAAAATATATATTTTCAAATTTGAAATGATTTTTATTTTATTTTATTTTTGAATTTTGAATATTTTTAAAATGTATTTGTATTTGGTTTGCTAAATTTAATGAGAAGGAGGTTAAAGTTAATCTCTAAATTATAGGTAGTCACGATAAAGTAAGAATGTGGTTAGTAATTATAGGGTGCCAACTATCATCTCCATTTCCAAATCTACTTGGGAGGGATTAAGGGACTAAGCTGCCATGCAACCCTTGTTTATATTATTTTACAATAGATTTTCAATTTATAAAAAAATAGAAACTATAATTTATTTTAGTAGTTTATAACAAAATGAATCTTTGAAAAAATGACACAAAGTTTAAGGATTACTCCATGGTGGATTAGAAAATACATTGCTCTTGCTTGAGAGATGTGCAAAGTTTAAATGTTTCTTCCTTCACATTAAATTGAGGGAGTTGTAGTTGAGGTTCATATTCCCACAAGTTGATCAAAACAAAATATTAATAAAAAACAAATCAATTGAAACCAAAATTACTTATAAAAAAAGAAATTTGTTCACCCGAATTGGGGGTTAGCCATTGGCACCATGACACCCCATATATGTTTGGTAGAGGTTGACATGAGGGGTAATGTACAAGAAATATGTGAAATGAATGAGCAAGACAAGGGCATTCCGTTCAGCACCTTGCAAACTGGTTAATGGATTCATGACAAGATTGATTTTGTGTGCCATTATGGAAATAACAGACACCAAGCTATTTCAAGCATGGGCCAATGGGGAAGGTTCATGGTTTCATGCAGCGATTGTAGTTCAAGTATCCAATAATGGAGGGGAATCCTTACCCAGACTTGGTTTCAACGCCTCTCTTCTGATCTTACTGGTTAGTAATCTCATCCTACTTCCTTTGCTTCCAGGATCAATGCTTTTCAGTGCTATCACTTTCGTTCTTCTCTAGTAAAGGAAGTTTTTTCTTCATTTCTAGAAGCTTTTAGTGTGGAGCTCTAACTCCCTATTTTAGGAACTAAACCTCTACTTAGATTGCGACCCTCATAACCCCTTTCCATTACAGACCCCCATGGTTGCTATAAGTATTTACCTCAGTTACCCGCCTTCTCGGTTTCCAGGGATTCCTGTCCCCTTATGGCCTATGAACACGACAAGGTTTAGCAAGGAAAAAGACCCGAAATCCAGTAGGAGAGGGATCTGTAGGAGAGATAAACCAGAGAACATAAATTCAACCCCCAAGAAATTAAACTATTATGTCAGTAGAGTTGAGAAGGATGCCATCAAGGCAACCAAGGACTCTTATATTAGATTCTCTTCTAAATTCATAGAAGAAATGACTCAAATGCAAAAAATCAATGATGTAAAAGAGGAAGAGCCCATCCAAAGAGCAAATTGAGGTAGAATTCAAGGGATGGATTCATAACACAAGCTTTTCTCGAACTAGGGACATAAAGATATTTCGGTTGATAACACTGTATTGGCTCAACAAAACTTTCATTGCCCAAATCGTGGAGGAAAGAGGCCTCTAACAACATGGCATCCTCCATAAAATGGAATTAATGGACAATAAATTTGAAGTTGTGATCAAGGAGGTTTTTGACATCATTGTCTCCCAACCCTAAGGAAGTGATGGTGAAAATTTGGAAAATTTTGAAGGCCTTCAAGGATTAGAGGGCACACCCTCCAATCCAATTCTAATTCTAATTGATGAAGACTCCCTACCTATGGATGAAGCTCCGAAGGGGTTGACATAATAACCCAATTTCACAGTCTTTCCAAACTAGATTTACGAAGTTTTATTTTTTGCTTAGTATGGCGTTGTTACTTTGGCATAATGGTTATCTGTTATAAGTCTCTAGTATGTTGCAATGTTTAGGCCTTTATATTTTTAGTATATGAACGTTATAGGGCTTGTTTGGATTTTGAACTATGGTTCTTCTCTGACTCACTATGGTCTTGATTTCCCTAGTGGAGTTAGATATTAGTGTACTATTTTTTGTATAATATTAATATAAAAAATTGCTAGCTTACAAAAGAAGAAGAAAGTTGTGAAAAAACACAAAAAATTAAATGTAAAATGAATAAATTACAAAAATTATATACAAAAGCTTCTAAAATTTGACATTAAAATGTTGATTATAAATTAAATATCTTATAGTTATGTGATATAAAACTAAAAAGAAACTCAAAACAATAAGCTTGATTACGCTACACTATTCTAGTATTTTTTGATTAAAAATTCAATATCTTCTACTCATGTGGTATAAAATTAAAATAACATTGTAAAGAAGCCCAAAACAATAAACTTAATTATACTACAATATTCTAATATTTTACGTTACAATTTTTATTTCTTATTATATTTTAATTATTGTTATTATTATTTATCTTTAATTTTATTTATTACTTTTCACAAAATATTTTTTCCTTCAAAGATAGACATTAGATATTTCCTTATAAAGAATTTCCAATTAAAAAAACCATATAAAAAACTCTATCAATGAAAACTTTGCATATCCATCCTACATACCTTTATGCTTCATAAGAACCATATAAGAGTTAATTATATAGACCCATCATAACTATAACAATTTTTCCACCATCCCAAGACACCTTTAAAAAAAATTACATCAAATAATATTCTACCCCATTGTACAAAAATAATGATCCCACATATCATATCCGAATGAAACTGAATGGAAAAGTCAATAGTTTTTAATAACCCACACATAACAAGAAATAGCAAAAGGAAATATGATTATATTCATAGGAGAGGTCCTTGTCTTCCTTTCATATGTGCCATTTTCATCTTCCAGTTACAATACATCATTAGACAATTTATCAACCATTTCATTCCTTTCCCTTTAAACACGACTAAAATTAATATTATTAAATAAAACTTTTAAAAGTTGATACTTCTCAAAGATGGGCCTCAACATTAAATTCTCCAAAGAACTCAAACCCAACATCCCATTTATCACCGCAAGAGAGTCACCAAAAATTTGAATATTTGAAGCACCTTTCTTTGTAGTGATCACAAGAGCTAGCACTAATTAGCTCAACAAAATTATTTGATACCTTGCCCAAAACATGCCATGAACTTGAGAATGTGAGTCCTTTATGAAAGTATCCCCACCAACAACACTAACTTGTGAATCATTTGGCGAGTCACTTGAATTAAGCCCAGGTCCCTGATCTATCAATAACCACAACAATTCCTAATCCTTGAGGATTTTAATTTTTATTTGTTTAATTTTTTTTAGAATACTTATACTTTGAGAAGCATACTTTTTTTTTTTTTTTTGTACATAAAGAGTGGATCATTATATTAATTCTAGCCGAGAGCTCACAAAAAGACGTGCATTCTGTCTACTTACAAAGATGCCTGCAACCTATCTATTTACAAAAATGTCTGCAGCCTATCTACTGACAAAGATGCCCGCATCCAGTCTGCTTACAAAAATGCCTACAACCTATTGGATTACAAAATTGCCTAAGATCAATGGGACCGGATTGGTGGTTCAGATCTCCTTGAGCATCAACAGTCCATATCCTCTCTCGCGCTTTGCAACGTGGGCTTCAAACTCTCGATTCTTCGAACCCCCGATTGACGAGTTCCGGAAATTTTCTCGCGTCCGCTCAATGGGACCAGATCAATGGTTCAGGTTTCCTCTAGCACTAATGGTCCAGATCCGCTTTCTCATTTCCCGATTTCGTTTTTCACGACTTGGGGAAATAGCTCCCTCAATGCTCTGAACTCCCGAAACCCGAGTTCCCGAAATTTTCTCGCGTCAGATCAATGGGTCCATATCTACGGTTGAGATTTCCTTTAGCACCAACGGTCCAGATCCGCTCTTGTATTTCACGATTTCGTGGCTTGGGAAGACTGCTTCCTCCATGCTCCGAACTCCCGAAACCCGAATTCTGGAGAATTTATCACGTTAGATAAATGGGGTCAGATCTACGATTGAGATCTTCTATAGCACCAATGGTCCAGATCCCCTCTTGTATTTCACGATTTCGCGACTTGGGCATACTGCTTCCTCCATGCTCCGAACTCCTGAAACCTGAGTTCCTGAAAGTTTCTTGCGTCCAATCAATGGGACTTGATCGACGGTTCAGATTACCTTGAGCATCAAAGGTCTAGAGCTTCTCTCGCTTTTCACGGCTTTGCGAATTTGGGAAACCGCAACCTCCATGCTCCTAACTCCCAGTTGTCGAGGTCCTGAAATCAACTGCCAACCGATGTTCCTCTACTCTCTCTCCTGATATTTTGATCATTAATGACTTGGAAAATATTCTAAGTAGACAAAGGTGGCACCCCATCCAGATTAGGGCCATCCAGCGGAGCCAACTCCTCGCATTGGAGCGAGAGGGGTGAGCTTTGGCACTGCTTGGAATCATGGAGAATGATCTGCTGCATAGAGTCAACCCCTGCATTGGCCACTTTGTCTGCAAATTTGTTTGCACTTCGCTGAATGTGTGAAGGGGTTAGAGTTAGAGAGGGTCTGAGAAGAGCCGGGAAGCTGTAAAGAGGGTCAAGGAGGTGCTAGCTGGGTGTGATTCTCTCTGGATCTCTGCCATTCAAGATTTTTGTTTTCTAGTCTATTATGATTTTGGAGTCTCCTTCAATGATCATATAGGTGAGGTTTTGATCTAGTGCCAATTGAACTCCTTTGATAAGACCCCAAATCTCCGCATAATTGTTGGTGTCGCATCCGAGATTTTCTGTGATGAGGCTTTGAATTTGGCCTAAGTTGTTTCTTATGACTGCGCCATAGCCCAAGTGTCCTGGATTGCCTTTTGATGTGCCATCAAAGTTGACCTTATGGAAGACATGTGGGGGGAGGATCAACTTAGAGGGACTGAGGGATTTTGAAAAAAGGGGGGGTTGCTGAGGAGGGGTGGAGTGTACAAACGAGAAGCCCCAGGAGTTGAGGAGTGAGCGCTCACCTGGGTCAGTTGGAAAGTCTTCCTTGGTCCATGATTGCAGCTAAAGAGTTTTATGGAGATGCAGGAGGATTGTGTCCCAGAGGAGGGTGGGAGGAGATGGCTGGGAGTGAAAGATTCTTTTGTTTCTCTCTTTCCATATTTTCCAAACTATGAAGCCTGGTAAGAGTTGCCAGGTTCTATTCAGGATAAGACTTTTGAAGGAGCCGGAGCCCCAGTCCCTGATGGTGCTTGTGATGCTATTTTTAACTTGTTTGGTTCTTCTAATGAACTGAGTGGCCTGGTTCCAGATGTTCTCACTGAGTGGAAAATTATTTAAGAGGTGCTCCATGGTTTCTGCCTGGAGATGGCAGAGATGGCATATCGAGGGGCCGATGAACCCTCATTTTTGAAGATTGTCCCAAGTTAAGATCTTGTTCTGAAGTAGAAGCCAGAGGAAAGTAGAGACTTTGGGCTAGAGTTTTGATTTCCATATTGTTGTCCAGATGCTATCTTTCTGAAGGTTACAAAATTTCTCCTGAAGGGTGTATCCCTCCTTGAGAGTGAAGCTTCCATGAGGTGTGTATCCCCATTTGAGAATGTCTTGGTCTGTACTTTTCCGGATTCGCCTTTGGGTTGTAGCTTGTTTCCAATGCTGCAGGTCACATTCCATTGCCACTTAGAGTTCCTAATGAGTAGATTTCCATCTTCGCCAGGGAGAGCTGCTGGGGTAATCTGTCCACAAATTTGCCACTTTGAGAGTGGTTAGATATTGAATGTGATTTTCGTAGGATTGTAGATTTTCTTCCAGTTGTAGGGGTGGAATTTGCTGCCAGGAATCCATCCAGATTAGGGCATTCTGGCCATTTCGAACTTCCCAGAAGGCATGTTCATGTATGAGTGGTTGGCTTTTCCAGGCCGCATTCTAGATGTTGGAGCCTTGGATTTGCTCCTACATTCTTATGAGTTTATTTTGATGTGTGTTTGGGGCATACTTTCATTTCTAGAGTTTTGCCCAGATCTCTGCTGGTGTTTTGAGCCATCTCCACCAAATTATTGCTCCCATGGTGCTATCTAATTTTCCAGGGTCCCGAAGGCCCAAACCACTTGAAGATTTGAGCTTGCAGACCTTGTCCCAGCTGACAAGGGCCCATTTTTTGTCCGGGTTGTGTCCATACAATATAAAGTTTATTTGCAGATTCTTTATTTTCTTTATGACATATTGGGGGGCAGCTAGGGATGAGAAGAAGTGAGCTGGGATGGCTTGGAGGAATGACTTTAAGAGAACCAATCTGGCTGGGAGGTTGAGGGAGTGAAAGGTCCAGTTGCTAAGACGGTTGGTGAAGGAGAGTAAGAGAGAATCCCATGAGATGTTTCTAGCTGCTGAGTCAAAGAGAGGGAGTCCCAGGTAGCGAGAGGGCAGAGTGCAAACAAGGGTATTCATAAGTTGAGAAAGGTGTTGTTGGATTGATGCATGAGTATTAAAAAAGAAGAGCTGCGATTTGGCCATATTAAAAGTGGTTCCAGAGGCTTCGCTGAAGTCGGAGAGGATGGAACTTAGTTTAATTGCTTCTTGCATTGTGGGGGTGTTCATTAGCAGTGTGTCATCGACAAACTGGCTATGGGAGGCTGCCGGTTGTAACCCATGAAGAGGGAGGCCTTGGAGGGATCCATTTTGAATTGAGGCCTTGATATAGCGTCCTAGACCTTCAACCATTATGACAAAAAGGAAAGGGAAGAGAGGGTCGCCTTTCTTTATTTCTCTGGAGGGGGAGAAGGGTTGATAGGGGACACCATTGAAGAGGATCGAGAAAAAGGTTGAGGAAATAAGGTTCATTATCCAAGAGATCCAATCCTTGTTGAAACCGAAAGCTGATAGGAGAGATTTCATGTATTGCTAGCTTAATTTGTCAAAATCTTTTGAAATGTCAAGTTTTAGAAGCATACCTGGAGTGTAGGTGCTTTTGAGCGAATGAATGATTTCATGGACAAGTATGATGCTGTCCATGATTTTCCTTCCTTGGACATATTTTGATTTCTCCTTGGGGATTATGAAGGGGAGAATTGGTTTAAGTCTTAGAGCTATGACCTTGGAAATGATTTTGTAGATCACATTGCAAAGAGCTATGGGTCTGAAGTTCTTCGGATTAGTTACCCTTTCTTCTTTGGGGATTAGAGTGAGGAAAGTGGAATTTAGTGCTATTAGAACTTTTCCTGAGCTGCGAGATTCCTCCACCAGTTGCCACACTGTCTCCCTTAGCATAGGTTAGCAGGAGTGGAAGAAGTCTGTTGTGAAACCATCTGAACTTGGAGCCTTGCATATGGGTAACTCCTGAATAACCTGATCCACTTCTGCTTATGTTATTGGTGTCATGAGAGCCTCATTCTGTTCTTGGGTGATTATAGTTGGGATATTTTGGGTCACCCACTCTATTGCTGAGGTGCGATCCACATTGGGTTATGAGAGGATATCCTTGTAGAAATCTGTCAGCTCGTGCGTTATTTCCTGATGAGTTAACAGGGTGTTTCCTTGCGAGTCATCCAACTTTGTGATGTGATTGATGAGGTGTCTGTGGATCATGGAACGGTGGAATAATTTGGTGTTTTTCTCTCCCTCATTGAGCCATTGAACTCGTGATTTCTGTCTCCACAAGATTTCTTCTTGCTTGTGTATTTCTTCTAGTTGCCTTTTGAGTTCCTTCTCCTCCTGCTGCTGAGTGATTGTATATCTTGCATGAATGATTTGTCCCTGAAGGTTCTCTAGTTTTTGTTCCAGCATTTTCCTTTCCTGGAAAATGTTCCCAAATACTTCTTTGTTCCATTTGCGCACCTGTTATTTGAAATATTTGAGTTTTTGCT
>SNQJ01S0012423.1:174403-186632 GCA_010110895.2 Picea sitchensis
GCCTATTGGGCGATGGAGTCAAGTGAAAACCAAAGAAAGGGATAATAGCAGTGATCGTGTTACTTGAGGAAAATGAGGCAAAATAAGTCTATCTTTCAACAATCAATAATCATGATATAGTAGCAGAAAAGAAAAGGAAAAGACCATCACAGTGAAAGCATCTTACACATATGAATTTTCACTACAACTTTAGAGGAAAAAGACTGGAGGCTAATAACTAGATGTAGAGCACTAATCTTGAGTGAATTCTGACTAGTCATCATCGAAACACAACACATATCAACTGTGTGTAAGGAGCATGTAAAATGAATTCCAAACAAATTTTAACTCAGTCGATAAAGGAAGAGATAGACAATATGGCAATGACAAAACAAAGAACATACTGAAAGAATCGACTGTGATGAATCTCAAATATCAAGTGAACACGTCTCTCCTGCATTACTCCATTCTTGGTCTTCAAAATAACTCAGCTTTCAATAGGAACCCTCTTCAAAAGAGGTTCCCCCCTCCTCTCCTTGCAATAGATCATCATTTTATATAAATCCTTTGTCTCCAGGAAGCTGAATCCTCATCGTAGGATTCTTTTTCTAACACCTAACTGAAAGTAAACTAATTATTAACCATCTTTAACTAATCATAACAGTAATTTGAACTGATTTATGTTAAAATAACAAATAATCCTAAATTCCAGCGAACTGTCTATAGCAGTGCATGCATTAGATCCGCCTCCATGCACATGAGTTTTAGTGATGGCTATTAAGGGACACATGTTCCTTATCTGAGGAAAACTCTATTCGATTTGGAGCCAAGATGGTAAGCATTGAGTTGTCCGTCTACTCTTGTCCCTTTGAGGAGATTTCCAATTAAAGTTTCGAATTCTGATAGTTGCTGTTGATTCTGCCCAACTACATGAAGATAAATCAGTGGCAAATTTTACAGTGGAAGAATTTCCTTTCCTATATAACATGCAATTTTCATACTGAACCTCTGCATTAAACAACAATCCTGAAGTCGACAAATCATCTGGAGTGATTTGTTGACTATGAATTTCACGACTTCCTTGGCATTTGGTGATTGATGCTAGTTCGATTTGGTAGCTGGAAGGGTTATTGGGAATTCGAACATCAAATAATTGATTTTACTATAGATGCTTGGCGCAAGACACTTCAAACCTTGCAACTGAAAATGACCAGGGACATGCGAAAGTTGATTTTCCCTCTGATGTGTGGTTGTTATTCGTGGCCCTCAGATCACACCTTCACAAAGATCACTGTGGGCACATCTTCCCAATGTATCTACAATGTTGATCCTTGCTATCTGTGTGCGAATACTTCAAATCTCGACTACTGGGTTTATAATTGACAAATGGAACCCTATCCATCGATGCAATGAGTATGACTGGGACCGCGATCTCGGCCTTCGGGCTTCAGGGGAAGTGGCATATTTACATTCTTCAGACGGTGGTCAAAATCCCAAAATAGAGTGTGGTTTAAATTTTGTGTGGGTACTCTTTGTGGCATTTCTTGCATGCGGTCGGTGCCCTACCATCTGGAGACGACAGTATCCATAATTCTTATGAAATCTTCGATGACTTAGTAGCCAAAGATATTAGGGTTAAAGTAATGTTTGATATGTTCACCTTGCTGGCCATAGCCTCCTTGCCAAACTCTAGTTGTAGCAAGGATACATCACTTTTCCATGATATTTTCGGAGTTGTAACCAAATTCCCTCCACCCGTAGCTGTTAATACCCCCAAATCATAAAATTTTCTATTGTACAGGATGCTATATTAACAATATGATGCATGACTTCCTTTCTGCCATAATTTATAGAGACGTCATCTTTCTGGTAAGTTGGTATCAGGTCAGAATGGATTTTATACTTCAACAATAAATGGATGAGAGTCTTATTGTTTCACCAAGGAGCTCCCACCCTGCTTTAAGAATTTCTGATTCAGAATGCGATTTCTTGATATTGAAAATTTTCTTTTTGCTTATTTATCAGGTTCAAATGCTCTGAAACAAAATCCTCTACTACCAACAGATACTGATCCTCCAACAAGAAATAACACTTTGCCAAAGCTCAAGGGGTATCATAAGCAAAGTTCAAAGATTCCAAAAACAACTGGACGAAGTAGTCATGTGACTTTCCTCATTTAAATCTTTTGTTGTAGAAAACGAGTGGAAATAAATTCTACACCATTTTCTTGCCTTTGTTGAAAGAATGACATATTGAGAGAAAATTTCAGAAGCATCTGCATATTGCAAGTGTTGTTGTGACACATGTAAAATAGAGATGTTACACTTGTAGTGAGAGACCCCAGAACACATAATTTCTTCCCAAAAGGCCTTACAAGGCCTTCAACAATCTGATGCAAGTTAGAGATAATTGGGAGTTGAGATCTCTAGTTGATTGATAAGCTCGATGCGATACTCAAACACATTTTGGATAAAGACACTGAGTAGAACAATTTCCAACATCTGTTACAATAGATCCTATTAGTTATATTCATGATGATGATGATTAATGTCCACTGTGAATGAATTGGTCTATCGGATCTTAAGAGGGTAAGGGATTACTTGCAATTCTTTATAATTTTGTTTATGTGCTCAAAAAACTTGAGAGAATCCTTCCAAGATCACCATAGTTTTGTTTAGTTAAAAGGTTAGGAAGGTTGGTAGTGTGACAAATAATTTGAAATTAAGATCTAATCTTGGTATAGAATGGATAATTTAAGAGAAAGTGATTTTCATCTTCAACCTTCTTAGTGTCACAAAGGTGACACACTCTTTTATAATATATACATATAAAGTTAGTTATATAATATATTATATAATTTAGTTATAATCGTTGTTGTATAATATGATATATAATATATTTCATAGTTATATTATACATAAGTTAGTTATATTTGTTGTTATATATATATATATATATATATATCCTTACAATATATATTTTAAGATGAATTCATTATGATTTTAATTGATGTGAGATTTATTTTTTTAAGGACTTAAAGTAGTGATAACATAAAATACTGTATATTTAGTATTTCAAGAATATTGATCATATTACCAAGATATTAACCAAGGTGAGATTTACATGTAGTTAAATTTTGCTAAATAAAATTATGACACATAATAATCTTTGACTTCTATAGATCCAACTCAATGATTATCATTGACCCAATTTCTTGAAACTCTAGTGGTTTTTGAATTCCAACTCGTCAACACAGATTTTTCTTATGAGGCCCATTTTAGACCCCAAATTTACTCTAATGTGTTCTCATCTCTAGCCCAAAACCATAATAACTTGCTCGGGAGTCTCTATTCTTTTTCTTTTTCCAATAGAATGTGCCTCCTTTTATCATTATGAACTCTTACTTCACTTTTATGTTCCTCATTCATATATCCAAAAGCTTCCCTATTGTAGAGCACCTTCAAGGTTTCCTCTACTTCTCTAAGAACCTTTAGCATCTTTCAAATTTTTTCTCTTTCCCAATTAGCAACCACCTTTTTTGCCTCTTTTAAATTTTGTTGGAATTGAAGTGGAGAATACTCTTAAATTACCATTAAAATGTTTCCAATCTTCTTTGATTTTATCCACAAAACCCTCCATCTTCATCCACTTTGGACTTAGTTTAAGGGGACTGGTAGGTTTCTCTATTTAGAAACCACTTTTAACACAACATGATTATGGTCAGATTCCTCTCCAGTAGTGACCCATTTTTTGATCTCGATGACTTCATATAGAAAGGATTTATAAATTAAAAACATATTGAGTCTCTTAGCAATTCCGGCTTTCCCAACTCTCTTGTTTCTCCAAGTGGGAGATAGTTTGGCTGGTTCAATATCCAAAATACTAGTTTATTCTAGTTGAGCAACTAGACCCTAGACCTTTGATTCTCCTAAGGTGAAATTCATGTCCCACCCCCCATCACAACCAACCCAGTTTAAACACTATCCATTTTGAATAATCTATCATAATAATCCATTTTGTCCATATACAGAGCAAAAACATTCACACTGTGATATATTTCCCTAGGTCTAAAGAGAAAAGGGAGGTTCCTAATCCTGTAGGAAAGGCCCAAGAATTTGTGAGAGTGAAGGAGATTTTATTCCATTAAGTGATCACATTCCCACCTAATCTCCCAATGGAATCAATAAAACATAAGTCACGATTCCTAAGTAGTTTAGAGAGATCCTGAGTGATTTTCTCCCCATATTTCATTGTCTCTCTCATCAAAACAATAGAAGGTTTGATAATATCAACTAATCTCTTTATGGGCAACTTCTTTGAGGGGTTTTCCATCTCTCTAGAATCAAGGTTCAGAAAAATCATTTGGAACCCTCGAAAGGGGCATTTTCTCTAAGAGCCTTGATTAAGGATAGTTGTTTCCATACCTTACTTCCAAGGATACTTGTTTCTAGGCCATTGACATGAAATATTTCCTTCCCATTTGATTGGATTTGGAAATTTTTTCTTCAAGAAAACCTAAACCTCCCACTGCCTTCCTAGGAAAATCAAGTGCGCATTTTCTTCTAGGTATTAAATTGTATTTCACTAGTTCCAAGGGACAAGAGTCCCGAGTGCCCTTTCCATCTAGAACGTAGTCCAAATTAGGGTTTGCAGTGGAACCTTTTAGAGCTTGTCCAAAATCCACACCCTTTACAATTGCAAGAATGTGTATGAGAGGCCATGGGTTGGGTTTTTTTATACCAGATAAAATGGGAAGAAAATCGCTTAGGGATTTCATTTCTTTGGATCCAAATTCATTTCCCCATGTAAACAAAATTTTCCAAGGAAATACTTTTATTCATAGAGGGATACTGATGAGTCTTACCGAGAGATGCCTTCTCGTCCTTGTTGTCACTCACCACATCTTG
Source organism: Picea sitchensis (assembly GCA_010110895.2). Lineage (NCBI taxonomy): Eukaryota > Viridiplantae > Streptophyta > Pinopsida > Pinales > Pinaceae > Picea > Picea sitchensis. Next base: position 179,290 of record SNQJ01S0012423.1, read on the forward strand.
GGTAGGTTATTTGAACTATACAGATTCTCTGTTCTAAGAGTTTACTATCAACATTTCGATTCGAAGGCCATCTGAGGTCACTTGAACCCTTAAATATTATTTCCTACTCACAATTTAGAATATTTCCAGTTCCATAATATGTGGACCTCTTGGATGATTCCTTAGAGCCCAATTCTTTTAGATACTTGGATAACTGGATTCCGCTACACCGTCCCATAACAATGGTAGTGTATGCATATGGAAGGGAACCCTTCATAGTTCATATTGAGATGGAAAATATGATATCCCATTCTAATATCCATTGACTACATCATACCTTTTCTCACCTCCATCCCTACCAAAATACAAACCATGCCATAATACCTAGTCTCTTGGAAGGACAAGTCTGCTTCATAAAAGGTACCTAAAGTGTTATCGATTTTTTCAAACACCTCCTTGAACCACAAAATTAGTGGTAGTTTTGGAATATGAAACCATTCCAGAAGAATATCCATAGTTGTCGACTAAGCATCGAACTCTATGTGCCACTTCTTCAAGAAAAGGGATTATGATCCACACTTCCAGTGCTAGTGAAATATATTTTCTTCTTTGGCCAACCTAAAACCCAAACCGGTCACCCATTTACTAGAATCAAGGTGTGTAGAGAGGACCTCACCGCTGGATCAAAATTGAGTTTGGTCCAATTCTTCATCTCCTCACTACTCATTCTCTTCTTAGCAAAACGTACTTCTAGTTCATGATCCCCCATTTCCATAATGTCGTTGAGTTTAGTTTTTACACCTAGGTTCAGGCTAATGGACTCTTGTGTCTTTTTGATGAATTTATGTCTCTTAGTTTTTCTAGAGACATCCTAAGAATGGAGCCCTACCACCTCTAAATTTAAGGAAGGGGCACCACTCAGTAGTTTCAAATCCAACATTGTTCCTACAAAACTGAAACTAGAAACACAATCCTATCGAAAAATAATACTATTGGAAAGGAAATCAAACTCTTAGTTAATATTAACTATGACCATTAACTAAGTGTATCAACTATAAAATTAACTAAGAGTCTCAACCATTCCCAATCTTTTATTCCATAATCATTTGACTTGATATAAAAACCTATTTGAAAAGGAAAAATCCATGTCATATCTCTAATGTCCTCCTCTCCAACTCCCATGAATGAAATGACATACTTCCCAATATTTATTTTCATTCATGTAGCAATGCAATACAAATATGACATCTCCTTCAATTTCATAACTCCCTCCTGAAACCATTATAAAACAATAAAATATCATCTTCAAACAACAAATGGGACAAATATAAAGTTCTCCTCACTTTATACCTTTAAAAGAATAAATCTCTTAGCCTCCAACAATGCACTACTCAAACCTTTAGCCACAATGAGGAATAGTAGAGGTGATAAAGGGAACCCCTTCCTCAAACCCCTGCTAGGCCTAAAGAAAGTTGATGTAAATCCATTAATTAGAACGAAAAAAGATAGTTGCCACATAGTGCATAACCCAATTGAAAAATGAAACACATAAGCCTAAATGAATCAACATCAATCTAATATGTGATCATCTTCTCCTATCATAGTCTTCAATAATCCTATTTCACAACCATCACTTGTAGACCCCTTATTTTTATAGTATGAAGACCCTCTTGAGCAACCCCAATTGCTGAATGACTCCAACTCCTCTCAAGAAACCCAAACCGTTTATGTGAATTGTTGCAGATAATAAAGTTTTGACTCCCCTAACAATAATCTTTGCAACAATATTATAAATGCAGTTACAAAAGGATACGAGTCTAAATTCATAAAAAATAGGAGTATTGTTTGTATATGGAATTTGTGCAATAAAGGTGGCATTGAAGGTTCCCAACATCTTCCTATTGTAATTAGATTCTTTAATAACTCTTAACAAGTCCTCTGCTATTACCTCATAAAAACCTAAGAATAATTCCGCTAGACATCCATTATGATTAGGGATTTGATCTTCTTGAAAAGATTAAATGAAATCTCGAATCTCATCTTTTGATGCTTCCTCCATCGCTTTCCCATTATCTTACTTGTTCACAAAGCTAGGAAAGGAAGATTTCATCCTAACTACCTTTGCTATAGTAGCTTTACTGCCCTCATAGATTTCATTGAAGTGATAAACCCTTGTATAATAAAGTTCTTCAAAACTAGAAACCACAAATCCATCACCCCAGACAAATTCCAAATAGAATTTATGGTTCTCATGTAGTTGGAAAACTGATGAAAATAATTTTTATTTTTAGTCCCCTCAGAGAGCATAAGAGATTTGCTCTGAAGTCTCCAAGCAACCTCTTTATCAATTGATACTTTATTTTTCTTATATTCCAAATACTTTATTTTAATCTTGAATTCCTCATTAGGATATATTTCCAACTCTTGAAGGTACAACCTATCTAATTTAGCATCAATAGACACAATCTCTCTCTTCTTTTGACCTTTCGATGATCCCATGACACAATTTCTTGTTTTACCTTTTTAAAATTTACCTCAAACTGGAATGCAACAGATTCCCTTAAAGAACCATCGAAAGACACCCACATAAATTTAATCAAACTAACAAAGTCTTCCTCCTCTAGCCAATTGGGATTGCACTTAAAGGAATAGGGGTTTCCTTTCAACATAAGAAAGTTCCAAGGTCACAAGAAAGTGATCAAATTTTGCACCAAAATCTTCCCACTATCTTATTCTGACCCGATCATTAATAATGAAATCTAACAAAAGAAACCTATCTATTCTTTTAGCAATTATTTCCTCTCCTGTCCTCTTATTTCTCCAAGTTGCCCTTAAATTTACAGTCTCTATGCCAAATAGATTAACCTCTTCAAGCCCTTTTAGAAAGAAATAAAGGATTCCATCTGAGTTGCATACCCCCAAATTTTTGATCTTCCTAGGGAGAAATTGAGGTTCCCACCCAATATAATTATCCCTTTCCTTAACACAATATCTTCTCCCAATAATATTGTCTCTTGGAATAGGGACCATAAAATTTTAAAATATTAAACTCTTTTCCCATCTCCTTTGAAAATAACATTATCCCGAAACCTAAATCAAAAGATTAGATGTTAGAACATGAAATAACTCTATCCCTCCACCTAGTGATCAAACCCACTTATCTACCTCTAGAATCTACATAATTAAACAACCTTTATAAAGTAGATACAATTTTACGACCATCACCCATAGTTTCTTGAAGAAGCAAAATATCTAGTTTGTGCACCTCCACAAGCCTTTTTAGGGCCTATTTTTTTGAGGTACTACCAAACCATTGACAATTTAAATATTGACAACATAATCCTCCCACCATTAGGTTGTTAATATCTCTACGAACCCTTGCCAAAGAATGCTACTTACCATACATAACTTCACAATGAGACTTTTCTTAAGCCATATAGATATGTGATATTTTGCCTCAACCTGGCCCCTTCCATAAATTATTCATTTAAACCCATACCAATATCAATAGACCTATCAACATCACTAAAATATCTCTTCTAGATCTTATATTATATCTGGGAATATCATCCAACACAAAATCACAACAATTTGAAACCCCAAGATCAACCAAATCCTTTTTATTGAAACATACAACCTCATCCACATTAATTTCCATATTCCCTACAATCAATTGAGAATGAAATTTAACAACATTCTTCCACCTTGATATTAAACCATTACCATTGTCAATAACTAAATAGATTTCCATGAAATTCCAAGATCCCAAATCCAATCCGATTTCACAAGAAAAATGAAGATTTAAAGGGGAAAGGTCTTTTATAGAGTCACTAGTTCCTTCCCACGCTTGAATCCATAATGTACCTAGATACTCATCAAGGCGCACTACCATGAAAAAATTCAGCTCTGATACCACAATGTAACACACCTATCCCCCCAGCTAGGTCATGCCACAATTAAACAACCAAACAAAACTTGATACAAATTTTAAATGAAGAAAAAAACACAACACAACATGCAATCTCATGCAAGTGTCCATAACCATAAAAAATGCAAAGAAATCAATCAAACAAATGTAACAACTAATAAACACACGCACACAAAAACATTCAATCATATAAAAGCACATGTGCAGAAGCATAATCTAGACATAACATGAAACGATAAATAAGATAAACTCACAAGGAAATACATAGAAATAAACTCAACAATTCATCATAATTAATCACAATGAATATGAACACTTATCTTGTTAAAACACAACTCCATGCAGAGGACTAATTTTTCTCCCAACCATAGAATTTCTATTCTAGTTCTCAATAGCAAGTCACCCCCGAGCTTGGGCTATGAATCCACAAGAGATGTTGGTTCCTAAAGTTGGATACTATCCACTCTTAGAAATGAACTCCCACAACCATTCCAATATGCCATATCTCTTCCCATCAACCCACGCATGTTGGAGATATTACACACTCACCTAGAATTATTTTCCAAAGTTTGATAGTCCAATGTTGAGACCGATTTCTTAAATGAGAACATCTCTCTAGAGAATATTCCCATACAAAATAGGGAATTCCTCTTTAGTTTAGAATCAATTACACTCATATAGACTAGTGGAAGTCACTCATGCATGGAAACCTCGATTTTATCACCAACAATTTCATGTGTTTCTCTCACTTCCACACATGTGTCTCAATTAATTGATGATTGCATGGATCAATTAACTAGGACTAGGCAGTAGTTCACTCCAGTGTCTGTCAGTGAGTGTCTAAATCTCTATAGATCACTACTATGGTGCATTAGTTACTCATGTAACCTACATATATTGTAAATTATTCACTCTTTGAGTGTGGAATATGGTTAATACAATTCTTTGATTCTCTCTCTCTCATTTTCCGTCTTTTCTCATTTTTCTGCAAACTGTGTATGTCCTTTTCTAGATAGATCTTATCTGTGCTAGTTCATCCACATTTACATGGTATTAGAGCCGATGTATTTCTAGGAAAAATACACACCAGACTCTTTTTGCAGGTACTGGAGATTTAAGAAGGCAGAAAAAATGGATTATTCATCGACAATACTTCTCACACCCCATAACTATTTTGGAGTGGAAGCCAAAAATTCTACTTCAACTTAGATGTAGAGGATTGTACCAAATAAATATGGCAATGGAAGTAGACCCTGATTCCACCGATGAGAAAAACAACTTTCTCAATAGACAAGATATGGCCATAGGATGTATCTTCTAGTCTATTTCTCCTGAAATTATCCATAAAGTATATGATGAATCATGAGACTCAACTCCAAACAAACTATGGGACATATTGGAGGTTATATTTGGGAATAAAGAAGATTGTGAATATTCCATGAACGATATTGAAAAGATAGATCCAAAAGATAAACCATCAGAAAATAAAGCCTCTTATTCTGAGGAGTCTTCTACACAAGTATATGCACAAATTTGTATTTCATTAATTGCAGATGATGTCTACTCCATTTCAGATTTGTTTTCTAAATTTCATGTGGAATATATATTGGATTCTTCTCATGGGTCACATACAGACACTTTTCCATGTGCCATGCATGCATCTCAGGAGAAACATGCATGCACCATGCATGCATATGAGAAAACAAAAAGGGAGTCGCACACATAAGATTCAATTATGATATTTTCTAAGAAAATTTGCAGAAAAAATTGGATATTTGAATTCCTCTCAGAAAAATATCCAATTTAAAAAAAAATCGTCCAAAACGGAGTTCGGGAAATGAATTTATAATCATTTTAAAATAAAAATAAATTCAACGTTTTTCTAGAAACGACCGCACGGTTTTCAAAATTTCATCCAAAATTTATTTGGATCTTCTTCATTACAAGAAGAGAAGTGGATATGTGTGGACATMTCAATGGTACATATACTTCATCAGATTGATGCAGACATCTACATCTTCAAAAAAATATTCAACGAGCACAAACTTGCACAATTGCGAGGTCTTCTTGGAGTGAAGGACACAATTGCTTAGCAACTGATTTTTGTTCATTTTAWTTTTTTTGTTTTTTCTTATGCATTGTATATTAYGGATTTAGGAGTGAAATGAACTGATTAATAGACTAAATACAATARACACAGAGATATGAATAATAACACACATATCCAGTGAACAATATCTTCTATTGAATAATGAAATAGGTTGAAACTGTAAAACTATAGAACTGAAACACTTGCTCGAATGGTGGTAGCTATCTCTAAGAAGAGATGTGGTTACTACGTGAATTAATCTGAGAAGAATGAATTAGAATGAGGCTCTAGAGGGATTTTTTTATATTACTCATGAATTCCAAAACCCTAGACATCCAAAAACCTAACCCTAGGAGGTGAAACGTCAAAAGTGATGTGGGCCCCTATGGGTAAGTTGGTACCTCAACTTCCCGGGGTTGTAACTTTTGCATACGACCTCCGTTTTAGGCACGTGATAGCCCATTGAAAATGTCTTTCAGAGAACAACACATTCCGCCATCAAACTATGACTCCGTCTATAGTTTGACTGTGGAGAGCCAGAAAAACACTGTTTAGGCCTCCAAAACAGACATGTAAGTACAACAAGATGTGCTGACATGAAAAAATATAAATAAGCCAGTTGTATTAGGTGAGAGGCCACCAATATCCACCTGGAATATGTGTAGGGATTCATACAACCCCATAAGTGTAAAACCCACAATTACAAAGAAGTACAGAAGAACGTGTTGAACTAAAAACGAACAAGAGGAGTCAGTTGGAATAGGTGGGTGGCCACCAATATCCAATTGGATCAATCCTCCCCCATTAAGAAGCAATGGTCTCCATTGTGTTGATTTCCCCCATCAGGTTAGGAAAATTTTGCTGCATTTGGCCCCAGGTGAGCCACTTGCCTTGGTGTAGGAGTTTCCCTTCCTTGACAACCCGATAAAGATGGATCCTCTGCTGGAGAGTGCCCTTAAATTGTGTGTCCACTTTCTGACTAGTGGATGATCGTTCCATGCAGTCAGGGTTGATTTTTGTGGGTGTCAGTTGTTATGCAATATCTGAGGTGTCCAATAATGGTGTAAAATATGGTTGAAGGAAGTCCACATTGAACACTGGGTGCAGGAAAAGGAAGGGTGGAGTGTTGAGCTCAAAAGAATTTCTACCCACAACCTTGGTGATAGTGTAAGGCCAACAAAGAAGTGGGTGGAGCTTCCGATGGGGCCCTATGAGACACTCCTTTTGCAAATGTAACCAGACTTTGTCAGCAACATGAAACTGGTGTGGTACCCTGTGTTGATCATGGTGCTGCTTGTAGTTAGCATTGGATTTATGAAAAATCTCCTAGACCTATTGGTGGATGTG
>SNQJ01S0012423.1:188959-201764 GCA_010110895.2 Picea sitchensis
CTTGCTTCTTTTGCAAAGAGAGGCTCTATGTAGAGGCCACAGATGTGGCGACGACCTTCTGCTTACTGTGAGCACAGATAACAAAGAAGACGAACTTCCCAGTTTGTGAGATGACCTTACTGCATTTCTTAGAAGAGATTAAATAAATAACAGTAGGCGGTGCTACCTCTGGTATCCTATACAATTGTCTACCCAAAGTAATAATAACACTGTAGGGTCTAGACTCATACATAGCATGACACTTCCACAAATATGGTTTTCCTAAAAGAACATCACAAACTTCAAGGGGAGAAATATCACAAAATACCTCATATTTGAAAGGATTGATGTCATAGGGAAGACGACACTGTTGGATGACATATATATCTCTTCCTTGGCAAAGCCAGCCGATGATGTAGGGCTGCGGGTGCGATCTCATTGGCAGGTCCAACTGCTTGACGACCTCTGCTAAAATCAGGTTCTTTTGACTACCGCTATCGACAATGAAATGAAGCGGAGCCCCCTTTACCCACATCTGCAAGTGAAAGAGGCGTTCCCCTTCCCCTAGTTCTTCTGGTTCGCTTGGTCGAACTTTGGTGGTAGTGAAAGTGGCACTAGGTTCAAAATAAATAATCCGCTTCCCTCCTTCAGGATTTGATTCAGAATCAGAATCAACCTCTGACTCGGAGGCCTTCGGTTCGACCATGAGTGACTTCTTGGAGTGAGATTATTCGGTGTTGTGCCAAGGGATTTTATGGTACTCACACCATTTTCCCATTTCCTTATTTGTCTTCTCATTGCCCTTCTTGTGTTGTGGCTTGGACTGGTTGTCTTGGGGTGGTCCTCTCGAATTGGTCCCTTGATGTGTGGGTTGGGTCCGCCTTTTTCGTGCTTCGGCTGTGAGGGGTTTGTAGATACAAACTCTCACCTTTTCTGCTCGATCTTGACAACGTATCTATAATCTATGCCCAATGGGGTGATGTACATAAACTCAATTTCTGTTTGAATGTATCTATGCAAACAACTTCGGTATTTGAGCACCAGATGACGCTCAAAGTCTTTGATACCCAATTTGGTGTGCAGGGTATGGAAAATATTGGTGAAATCTGGTATTTTCTGGTCCCTTTCTTGATGTAGGGTGGTCCATCTGGTGTACTGGTCCTCGTAGCTTCCAATAGGGTAGTACTTCTCTTTAATGGCACCTCGGAAGTAATCCCATGTAGGGGTCACCAAAAACATTGTATATTCCTCTATGACCCTTTTCTCAGAGTAAATATCCCACCAATATTTAACATGGAGAATAACCTTGAGGAGTGCAAAAGTGATATTTTCCCTATCGAAAAAATTGTGGACCGAAAAATACCCCTCGAGCAGATTCAACCATTTATCTACAACATCTACATCTATCAGTCCTTTAAATAATGGAATATCAAATTTTACCTATACCTTGAAGGGGGTTGCATGACCGCTTGATGAAGATGCTTCTCCTGTGGGAAACCGTTGAAGGATCTGCACAAAGTTGTCCATCATTTCATTCCTTTGTCGTGCGAGGGATTCCTCGAGCAACATTTTAATAGGATATCCTACTCCATCATATTTATTTTTGTCCCCCATCGGTTTTTTTCGGGCTCGATGCGACCGATATTGCAATGGTTCAATTGGTTCGAGTCCCAACTTCTTGTACCCAGATCTTGTCGAGGACACACACGAAGAAAAATAAATGAAGAGCAGACTACTCTGATACCACTGATACGGATTTAGGAGTGGAACAAACTGATTAACAAACTGAATACGATAAACACAGAGATATTAAGAATAAAACAGATATCCAGTGAACAAAGTCTTCTATTGAATAATGAAATAGGATGAAACTGTAAAACTGTAGAACTGAAACACTTGCTTGAATGGTGGTAGCTATCTCTGATAAGAGATATGGCTTCTACGTGCATCCGTCTGAGCATAATGAATCACAATGAGGCTCTAGAGGAATTTTTGATATTACTCATGAATGCCAAAACACTAGACATCCAAAAACCTAACCCTAGGAGGTGAAATGTCAAAAGTGATGTGCCCCCCTATGGGTAAGTTGGTAGCACAACTTCCCGGGGTTGTAACTTTTGCATACGACCTACGTTTTAGGTGCGTGATAGCCCATTGGTAAGGTATTTTAGAGAATTACACATTCCATTGTCAAACTATGACTCCATCTAAAGGTTGACTGTGGTGAGCCAAAAAAACACTGTTCAGGCCTCCAAAACGGCCCTGGAAGTACAACAAGATGTGTTGACATGAAAACATACAAAACAAGCCAGTTGGATTAGGTGAGAGGCCACCAATATCCACATGGAATATGTGTAGGGCTTCATATAGCCCCATAAGTGTAGAACCCACAATTACAAAGAAGTACAAAAGAACATGCTGAACTAAAAACAAACAAGAGGAGCTAGTTGGAATAGGTGGGTGGCCACCAATAGCCAATTGGATCATTGTACCTTGAGGGGTTTTTTTTCCCATGAGGTTTTCCCTGTTTCCTCATTTTTTCAGTGTTTCATTCTTAGATGAATTGTACAATGGGTACCTAACATGGCCTTGTTGTCGGGACCCATTCATCATTTACAACCTAGTAGTGTTTGGGGGGGGGTTGGAGATATTACACACTCACCTAGAATTATTTTCCTAAGTTTGATAGTCCAACGTTGAGAACGATTCCTTAGATGATAATACTCTCTCTAGAGAATATTCCCCTACAAAATAGTTAGTTTAGAATCAGTCACACTCAACTAGACTAGTGGAAGTCACTCATGCATGGAAACCTCAGTTTTATCACCAGCAATTGCATGTGTCTCTCTCACTTCCACACATGTGTCTCAATTAGCTGATGATTGCATGGATCAATTAACTAGGACTAGGTGGAATTTCACTCTAGTGTCTATCAGTGAGTGTCTAGAGATCTCTAGATCACTACTATGGTGCATTAGTTACGCATGTAACATACATATATTATAAATTATTCACTCTTTGAGTGTATAATATAATTAATACAATTCTTTGATTCTCTCTCTCTCTCTCTCTCTCTCTCTCTCTCGTTTTCCATGTTTTCTCGTTTTTATGCAACCTGTGTATGTCCTTTGCTAGATATATATTATCCGTGTAGGTATCATAGTCGATGGATTGCTAGGAAGAATACACACCAAACTCTTTTTGCAGGTACTGAAGATTTAAGAACGTAGAAACATGGATTATTAGCCGACAATCCTTCTCACGCCTCATAACTATTTGGACGGGAAGCCAAAAATTCTGCTTCAGCTTAGATGTAGAGGCTTGTACCAAATAAATATGGCAATGGAAGTAGAACCTTATTCCACCTATGAGAAAAACAACTTTCTCAATAGACAAGATATGGCCATAAGATGTATCTTCTGGTCTATTTCTCCTGAAATTATCCACCAAGTATACGATGAATCATGAGACTCAACTCCAAACGAACTATGGACCATATTGGAGTTTCTATTAAGGAATAAATAAGATTGTGAATATTGCATGAAGGAGATTGGAAAGATAGATCCATAAGAGAAACCATCAGAAAATTAAGCCTCTTATTACGAGGAATCTTCTACACAAGTATCTGCACAAATTTTTATTCCATTAATTGCAGATGATGTCTACTCCATTTCAGATTTGTTTTCTAAATTTCATGTGGAATATATATTGCATGCATCTTATGGGTCACATGCATACACTTTTCCATGTTCCATGCAGGGATCTCAGGAGCAACATACATGCATCTGAGAAGACAAAAAGGGAGCCACACACATCAGATTCAATTATGATATTTTATAAGAAAATTTGCAGAAAAAAATTGGATATTTGAATTCCTCTCTGTAAAATATCCAATTTAAAAAAAAAAATCATCCGAAACGGAGTTCGAGAAGTGAAGTTATGATCATTTTAAATAAAAAAAAATTCATCATTTTTCCAGAAACGACCGCACGGTTTTCAAGATTTCATCCAAAATTTATTTGGATCTTCTTCATTAGAAGAAAATAAAATGGATATGCGTGGACATATCAATGGTGCATCTACTTCATCCGATCCATGCAGACATCTACATCTTCAACAAAATCTTCATCGATCACAAACTTGCATAGTTGTGAGGTCTTCTTGGAGTGAAGGACATAACTGCTTATCAATTTTTTTTGTTCGTTCTCATTTTTTTGTTTTTTCTTATGCATTGTACCTAGAGGGGGGGTTTTTACCATGAGGTTTTCCCTCTTTCCTCATTTTTTTAGTGTTTCATTCTTAGATTCATTGTAAAATGGGTACCTAACATGGCCTTGTTGCGGGGACCCATTCTTCATTTACACCCTAGTAGTGTTTAGGGGGGGTGTTGGAGATATTATAGACTCACCTATAATTATTTTCCTAAGTTTGATAGTCCAATGTTGAGAACGATTCCTTATATGAGAATATTCTCTCCATAGAATATTCCCCTACAAAATAGGGCATTCCTCTTCAGTTCAGAGTCAGTTACACTCAGTTAGACTAGTGGAAGCCACTCATGCATGGAAACCTCGATTTTATCAGCAACAGTTTCATGTGTCTCTCTCACTTCCACACATGTGTCTCAATTAACTGATGATTGCATGGATAAGTTAACTATGACTAGGTGGAAATTCACTCCAGTGTCTGTCAGTGAGTGTCTATATCTCTCTAGATCAATACTATGGCGCATTAGTTACTCATGTAACATATATCTATTGTAAATTATTCACTCTTTGAGTGTGGAATACAATTAATACAATTCTTTGATTCTCTCTCTCTCATTTCCCGTCTTTTCTCATTTTTATGCAAACTATTTATATCCTTTGCTAGCTAGATCTTATCTTTGCCGGTTCATCCACATTTACATGGTATCAGAGTCGACATATTTCTAGGAAAAAGACATACTAGACTCCCACGAAAACCAAGGAGTGGGATCCTCTTCTTTGCCACACAGTCTTTCAGGCTATCCCCCTTCCCTCCAGGGATCCAATGTAGGCCATACATGAATATCTCTGTTGGGGAATTTATGAATCTATGGCTATGCCTAGGAATTCACACCACAACAAAACGCTTTCTCTCTCGACAATTTATTGAATTGAAACTGCTCACAGGCATGCAACCTATCTCTCCATGAATTTACATCTCCAACATGCTGTTCTTCATGCCCAATTTCTACTTCGAGCTTCAACACTCTGCTCTCTCTTGTTTCTCCTCCAACTGCATAAACATTTTTTGCTTTTCCTTGCTCCACCTTTTCCCATACGGATTTTCCGTCTGTTTCCTTGCTTGCTTAACTATCACTCTTCCCCAAAAGGATTTGATTGACTCTCACACTTCCCTCACTCTTGTACTCAAACCATGCTCTTCTTAATTATATGATATGATCTAACACCAACCCTCTTACATGCATTCAATGTTTGGGGCTTGGAAACACTCAATATAAAATAGAAGGTTTATACAAAATGATAATTTGGAAATATGGTTTGGGTTTAATAGACATGGGCAACTTCCCCTTTGGACCCCCTCCTCTTAAACCTTCCCTCTTTTGTGTACACTTTGCCCCCAAGTCTCTATCTGTGTCCATCTACAACTAGTAATACATTTTATTTATTATTTCAGATATACATATTAAATCATTTGGCTGATGGCCATACATCATATTTACATTATACATCGCTAATTTGGGGATTAAAAATGGGGTTTTTACATTCCACCCCCCCTGTAATTTGCTCTATCCTTAGTGCACATCACCATACAAACTTACATTTTTACATATACAATTTTTTAAATCAAAATACTTGATAATTCCACACTAGATGACTCTCGCAGTAATTTCAACCAACAACTCTCATTTCCCCTCAACCTGCACAACCCAAATAATGGGATCCAACATCGATCAGACATGAAGCCTTAGATTTGTGTCTCCAGGAATCTCCAGCTTCCAAAATAGAGTCTTCATTCACTTATGTACAATGTACATTCAACTTTCTTCAAAACTTGCAAACATTTGTGAGTACGCCTCTTGCATGGTCTCTTCATGCTTCGATGTGGCATCTTCAAGAATGTAGCAGGTTGATTGGACCTTTACCAAGTTGATTTCTTTGTTCCTGAGAAATTTGAATTTCCGGTCTAGGATGTGCACTGGCTCCACCCAATATTCCCCTTTGTGTTCTACCTGGACCACAGTATAATCAATCACATCGCTAGTATTAGGGACATATTTCTTTAATAAAGACACATGGAAGATGTTACAAATTCTCATGGATGCAAGCACTGCAAGAATGTATGCAACTGGGCCTATCATTTATAGGCCTTTGAATGGCCCATAGTATATTTCTTCCACTTTTTGGAAACTTCCCAATCTCAACGAGATCCTATTGGATTTAAAATTTAAAAGCACATGCTCTCCCACTTTGAATTATCTATGTGCTCTGCCTTTATCTACATAGCTCTTCTACATGTCCCGTGCAACTTTCATTTTTTTCTTGATCTTTATCATCTTCTCTTCCATTTTCTTCGACAATTTTGGCCCAATAACAAATCTGTCTGTTGGGTTATCCCAACTTATTGGCGTGTTTCATTTTCTACCATACAAGGATTCAAACGGGCTCATCTTCAATGATTCATGATACCCATTGTTGTAAGCAAATTCAACTAAATGGAGATATTCCTCCAACTTAGAAGGCTTTTCTATTACATACATTCTCAACATATATTAAATTATCCATTGAATCCTCTCTGTTTACCCATCTAACTCTGGGTGATATGTTGTACTGAAATTCAAATTGATCCCAAATATTAAAAAAAAACCCTTCCAAAATTGGAAGTGAACTGGGATCTTGGTTTGACACTATTTCCTTACGCACACCATGTAGTGTCACAATTTATTTCATAGAAATTTATTCAATATTTGATACCTTATGAGTTACGTTTTCCATAATGAAATGTCCAAACTTTTTAATCTTGTCCATCACTACCATGATGAAATCATGTTGCGTTGCTATCCTAAGCGATTTGGTAATGAAATCAATAGTAACAACTTCCTAGTTCCATTTAGGAATGGGAAATGCCTATATCAATATTGTGGGATGTGTATGATTAGCCTTTACCTCCCAACATTCCATGCATCTAACTAAATAATTAGCTACATATTTCTTCATACCAGGCCAAAAATACTAGCCTCTTACAACTGTAATAGTTTTTTGGTATCCTGGATGTCCAATGCATGACACATTGGGCATCTTTTTAAAAACTAAATTTCATAATTCCCGAGTGTTAGGAACACAAAATTTTTCCCTGAACAAGAGGATTCCATCCTCTTCCAACATGCAGTATTTAAATTTCAGCGATATATTTTCCTACTGTAAGCCTTCTATCACTTGTGCATAATGCTAATATGAAGCTACAACTTCTAAAATTACTTCTTTTAAATTTTTCATGCACATGTTTATGGTTGTAGAATATATTTCATGCACCCTCCTGCTAAGTGCATCAACCACTTTATTCTCTTTCCCCTTGATATGTTTGATGTCGAAATCATATTCACTAAGAAATTCTAGCCATCTAGTATGCCTGACATTCAATGTTGACTATTCAAACAAGTGTTTCATACCACTATGGTTTGTCTTTAGTTCAAACTTTCTTCCCATGAGATAATGCCTCCACATTTTTTATGTATGTACTATGGATTCCAACTCTAAGTTGTGTGTAACACAATTTATTTCATGCTCCTTCAATTTTCTGGATTCATAACAAATTACATGCCCATTTTGGGTAAGGACTCCACCAATCCCTTCCCTGTATGCATCTATGCACACAAAAAAATACTCATATCGATCTACAACCTTTAAGATAGGTGCACTGGTTAATAAATCCTTCAAGTGTTGGAAATTTTCTTCACACTTGGTATTCCATTGAAATTTTACTCGTTTCTTTTGCAAGGATGTTGTTGGGTGTGCAACCTTGTAGAATCCACCACTAAATCTCTTATAGTAGCCAAATAAACCCATAAATGATATAGCCTATGAAATATTTTTTGGTGCTAGACAAATTTTGATTGCTTCAATATTTTTTGGGTCCCTTGCTATTCCATCTTGTGAAATGATGTGACTCAAATACTGGATCTGCTTTTGAAAAAAAGTGCACTTGCTTAAATTGGCATACAAATGGTTCTCTCTCAACACATGAATCACCATTCTCAAATTTTGTTGATGTTCCTCTTATATATTGGAATAGACAAGAATATCATCCAAGAAGACAATAACAAACTTGTCCAGGTAATCCCTGGACACTCCATTCATCAGACACATAAAGGTAGCAGGCACATTTTTCAATCCAAAAGGCACCAGGCACATTTTTCAACCCAAAAGGCACTAGGCACATTTTTCAACCCAAAATTCACGACCATAAATTCATAGTGCCCATACCTTTTCCGAAAGGCTGTCTTGTTGGTATCTTCTTCTCCGATCCTTACTTAATGATAACCTGATCTTAAGTCAATCTTGGAAAATATCTTTGCTCCTTTTAGTTGATAAAAAATGTCATCGATCCTTGGCAAAGGATACTTGTTCTGGAATATAATCTTGTTCAATTTTCTGAAGTCAATAAACAAACTCAAAGTTCCATCCTTTTTCCTCACAAAAAGAATTGGGGCACCCTAAGGAGAAACAATTTGGTGTATGTACCCCTTCTTCAACAACTCTTCTAGTTACATTTTCAATTTTTTTAGTTTTGGTGTGCTCATTATGTAGAGAGTTTTGGAGACTGGGGTAGATCTAGGAATTAAGTCAATAGAGAATTTGATGTCTCTCTTTGGTGGAAATCCTGACAATTCCCTGACCCATCTTCATATTCCTTTAATACTTGATAATTTTCAAGACTTGGCTCCTTATCCTTTTCCATCTCTTCCATATGAGCTACATATATTTGACACCTTTTTCTAAAACTTCTTTTCAGTTGCAATGTTGAAATCTCTCTAACATATATAGGGCTTGAAATACCTTGAATTGTCCTTGAATTTTATTCCTCATCGAGGCATGTGAAAGCCTTGATGTAACAATCTAGGTTAGCATGATGCATGTCTAACCAATCCATACCAATCAAGCAGTCATAGGACCCAAGTGGTATGATGTTCAAATATGCCTTAGTGTTGATTCCATTCATGTTTACTAGGAAACCCTTGACAAGTTCATTGATTTTCCTCTTCGTCCGAGTGGCTAGCTAAACTAACCAAGAATTTTCATGCTTACATTTATTCACTTTAATTATTTCAACTAGATTTGGATCTATATAGCTATGAATATCTCCAAATTAAATCAAAATAGCTATGGGATGATTATCAATCTTACCTTCTACTCAATCATGTGGGATTGATGGTCTACTTGTCTATTGTCCAAGGATGCGTAAATCCTTGGCATTCTCCTGCCCACATCTTCCACTGTATCCTCCTTCTTGATTTTATGCACAATCCTCATCTTATCTCCCCTGTGAGGACAATATTTATACATTTGGTATCCTTCACACCCACAACACTTTATGGGATGTTTTCTTGGCTATTTCCCCAAGGAATTTGTCATTTTTTGTATACCTTGTGCTGGTTCCCCTTGCCGATATGGTTGAAATATATTATTGATGAAAGGAAGCTTGAATCCTTTCTTCCTCTGATCCATATTGACTTTCTCCTTATCATCCTAGGCCTTTTGGAAATATAACCTTCCTTTGTTCTGCTCATACAAATACTTATCTTTTCTTGTGTATTCTCCCAAGGTATTGGGATTATCAAACACAATTTTATCTTATAGAAGGATGGAAGTCCGCTCAATAACATATAAATTTTGATCTTCTCCCTTGATGAAGTCCACGTACCTCAGAAGTTCCAAGAAATTCCTCTCATACTCAACCATGCTCATGCTTCCGAGATTGAGTTCAAAGAAATCTTGCATATTCTTTTCATAATATTTCTCTAACAAGTATTTCTGCTGGAACTATATTTTAAATTGCCTCCATTATATCCTCTTCTCATCAATGTGCTTAACCTGATTAACCTGATCCCACCACATAGATGATTTTCCTTGAATATCATGGTCAGATGAAATTAAGACTTCTACATTTGATGAATAATTGTGCAATTGAAAATATTTCCCCATTCCCAACACCCATGCTTCCACATCTTCATATTTTTTATGATCAACATCAAAGGCAGGAGGATTAATATTCCCCACTTCTCTTTTCAAATCATCTAACCCATGTCTCCTCCTATGATGTTTGACGGGGGACACACTTGGACTCCTCTTTGACATTGAATGTGCATACGATCTTCTGGTCAAGTGTCTTGGTGAATGATCATGTCTATTAGCATTCCTTGTTCTCCTAGATCCTCCATGGTCATCCCTCCTATCATGAGGCATGGACGCTTCTACTTGTCTTTGAATTGGTTGCTTGTTTTGTGCCATGATATTTATTAACTTATATTTTCAACACATTTAGAATTTGTAGCATCTCTTTTTGAGCTCTCAACATCCTTTCATTTTCTTCTCTATAGATCTGCACTTCTTTTTTCAAGCTTCTCATAGTCTCAAATAGCTCCATAGGCTCTACTTTGCTTCTATGCACATTGGAATTGGTCTCTACATTTCCTAGGATGATATGTAAAATTGTAATATCATATTCATGGTTGTATGATCCATGGGCATCATCCATATCCTTAGTCCTCATAAGGAACCAAGTATGCTTTCTTGTACCTTTACTTTTGCAAAAATGTGCATGCAACAATTGCTGTTAGATTTATGCATATTGAAAAATATTTGTTAATTAGGTTACATGCCATTCTTCATCTCGTTTTATGAAGAAATAAAATTCACTAATCAAATTCTGATTCCTTAGACACATTCCTGCTTGAATCATGTTTCCAATGACTATACTCATGCTTCATTTTGAGTTGAAATCTTAAAGTTATGACCTTCTGAAGTTTGTAAATTTTTATTTGCAAATTGTCAATTTTGTTGACATGGAAACCTAGATAATATGGAAAGGAACATGGTTACTGATGTCCACCTATCATCCCATGATTTATCCATGTAATCAACCATATTTTCCTCCATCTACGAACGACTCATTCTTTGTATCGACGATCGCGATATTTCTATGCATTACAAAAATGTTACTTTTGTTGAATTCCACCAAATCCTGATCATCAACGATCAACGATTTTCTTACATCAACGAGTTAAATAAGACACTTATTTATGGATTTTTTTGAACCTAGAAACAAAAACTAGAATGAATCTGAGTCATCGATATCAATATCGAAATTAATCTTGGCCATCAATTCGCAAAAAAATTCCAAACCTTGCGGATGAATCTCAACCGTTGATCGCCAAATTGAATACAATCTCGAGTGCCCATTCCCCAACATCGCAAAACCTTGATTAAATCCAAAAATCCATTGATGATCAATGATTTTCTTTGACTTTGACGAATTCTCTAAACTCTGATCATCGACAATTGAGTATCAACATTTCCTTCCGAGGAACTAACTCTGTCGAAATTTCCAATCTCTAAAACCTCCATCCACGATCAACATTTCTCTTGGTTGATGTGGAATTAAACATGTATGATGACATGGAATGAGACATGGATGAAGACGTGAAAGCTTGGTTGATGTGGCATGATGCTTGGATGCTGATGTGGAAACTTAGATGACATGCCATGAAATGTGGATGTTGACGTGAAAACTTGGTTGAGATGGCATGACACATGGATGATAGAAACCTATTATTCCTTGAATCAACTACATCATCATCCTCTTTTACTTTTCATCAACAATCGACAATTTCTTTGGCATCAACGACCGATGATTTATTTTTTATTTACGAAAGGATACTTCCTAACAATTTTCACTGAACCCCAATCACTCCATCAATGATCGACAATTTCACTTCATCAATGATTTACCAAAGATCTGCTTCATAAGGTTTTCGCCAAACCCTAATCGCTCCATTGTCGATTTGTTTTCAATGGGGAATTACAAAAGTCTGCTTCATTCGTCAAACCCTGATTGCTACGTTGGTGATCAATGATTTCTTTTTATCAACAAATTACAAAAGGTATGTTTCATAAGGTCTTTGCTGAATTCTAACACTTAGAATTTTTTTACCAAATCTAGGATGAATTTGGGTCGTCGATCATGATCTCAACCCTCAATTCATCATATTTCATTGAACCCAAAAATGAATTTCGACTATCGATTATTAATGTTTAAATGATTTGGGCCATTAATTCATCAAAATATTCAACCACCATTAAAACATAGTATTCAACCTTCAAGGCCAGATTTAACTCTGCAACCTACATAGTGATACCATTGATCATCTCTTCAATGGTTTAGAGGGAAAATTAGACTTGAATATGTTCATAATTTTTGGGATTTCACTCTAGTTTCAACAATTTCCCCAAATATGACATTGATCAAACTTCACCATAGCGAATTTACCCAAATATTTCACTGGTCTTCATCCCATATAAGCCAGATATTGAACCTTAAGCTGTGATACCACAATGTAACGTACCCATATTCTCACTGAGGCATGCTACCATAAAAAAATCAACACTTATTCCACAGTGTAATGCACCCAACCCCAACCCCTCAACTGGCTCATGCTATGGTTAAAAATGACCAAAAAAAAATCGATACCAAATTTTATATGCAGAAAAAAAACACAACATAACTTACAATTTCATGTAAGTGTCCATAACAATTTAAAATTTAAAGCAATTGATATGACCCC
>SNQJ01S0012423.1:208962-223865 GCA_010110895.2 Picea sitchensis
TTGTGTGAGACTTCATTTAAGAATCAATGACAATACATAAGTTTAGTGGACATAAATTTAAAGATGAAATAAATCATGTTATCCCCTAACCTAGGGATAACTAAGGTGATTATGTCTCGAGGCCCACAGGTCCAAGACATGGACGATCCAAATCGACTTGAGCATGGCCCTGGAGGGTCCATCCTTTCATTCTTCAGCGCCTCCACTTTGTCAGCAACAACAATATCCATCACATTAGCTTGGTCCCATAGTATAAATGGATCTTGCTCCATGAGGTAATGAGTCATGGTATCATGATATGTGTCACTCTGATCCTCAAAACCTTTGAATATGTGCATTTAATTTTTTTTTCTTCTAACGTGTGATTGGACCTTATGCTTTTCCACTTGACCAAACCTGGGGGGAATGATAGGATGCCCTAGTAAGCTGGTACCCATAGGGTTTGAGTTGCCACTGGGGGGATTCATGAAAGACCATCGTCTGCTCAGACCATACTTACCACTTTTCATATTTTTCCCACTCATACATCCCATTACACTGCTCCAGGCATTGGGTTGGAAAAATATCTAAGGGTTGTACCTTACCTTGTGGGAAGAAGGGGCTAAATGCCCAGAGGGTAAAAGTAGATGGAAAATGATAAAAGACAAAATAATTTAATCTTGAGATGCTTCACCCAGGGATCCCCAAGAAATAAATAAAAAGCTTCTTAGCAAGAAACAAAGGGACCCATAAAATAAATAAATAAATCAAGACCTGGTTAGAGGATAGGGGGTCTCATCACGAGCTAGCCTATTAGGTCCATGGGCATGTAGCGGTATGAAACTACTAACAGTTGGTTACCACACCATGGTAGTGGATCTTGGTGGCATAACCAAGAGAAACGGGGTCTCATCACGAGCCAACCTTCTCATTTCCGTGAAATACATTGGATAAGATTCAACAACAATACATGGAATCAAGGGAAAACAATTTATGCAACAACTAGTCACCAAGGATTACAACCAAAAATAATTTATTTTGGATGGATGGATCATCATCAATGGAAAGAAGAAAGAAGGAACATAAGAAAATCATATTTCTTGGTTTCATCACATGTAAAGCCTTTAAGTGCAAAGATTTTTGAAGGAGGGTACTATGATATGACCCCAAGGGGGTCATATATGGGGTTTAGTATATATGATATGGACCTAGGGGGAGGCGGGTGGGGGGATATATGGGGATAAATATACATGTAATTGTAAATTTATAGGTAATATGGTTGACCTAATAGTAAATAGGCCTCATGTGTAGGTGTGAATAGGTATACATAGAGATCATGTATTCATTATTGAGGAGATGTGAATTGTAATGTATGAATGTAATTGGGTATTTGGAGGAGGTTTTCCTATTCTTTAAGGAGTTGTTGTGTAACTAATATCTCTTATCTATATTAGAGTTGTGCTCCATGTTTTCATTTGTGTACATGGTGTGTCCTTTCAGTTTATACTGATATTTTAAGCACAATAATAAACTAAAAAAGCACAACAAATACTAAACAGGAACACATCAACATTTAATCATATGAAAACATAGGTGCATAAGCGTTATTTAGGCACAAAAAAAAATAATAAATAATATAAAATCATAAGGAAATGTAGCAGTTAACTAAAAAATTAAACATAATTGAACATAGTGAATATGAACACTTTTCTTGTTAAGATGCAACCCACTATAGAGGAAGGATGCTCCTCCCAACCATATAATTTATGTTCTAGTTCTCAACATCAGGTCATCCCTGAGATGGGGCTATGAATCTACAAGATATGGTGATTCCTAAGGCTGTCTATTTCCCCCTCTCAGCAATGAACTCCCACAACCATTCCAATCCACCAACTCTCTTCCCCTCAACTTGCACAATCCAAGAGTGGGATCCCCTTCTATGCCATGTAGTTCTTCAAGCTATCCCCCTTCCCTCCAAGGATCTAACATAGGTTGGAAAATAATCTATTTTCCAAGGAATCTATCAGTCCATGATTGCGACCAAGAATTATTACCACAACAAAACACTTGCTCTCTTGACAATTTCTTGAATCGAAACTGCTCATAGAACTGTGACCTCTCTCTCCATGAATTTACAAATCCAAACAATTGTTATTCATTCCCAATATATTCTTCAATATTTAGTGCTCTTCTCTCTTTTATTTCTCCTCCAACTACATACCAACTGCATAACCATTTCCCTCTTCTCCTTTCTCCCTTTCTTCCCATACAAAGTTTCCTTTCATTTCCTTGCTTTCTTGATTCTCACTCTTCCCCAAAAGGGTTTTCTTGACTCGCACACTTCCTCCATACTTGCTTGTACTCAACCCATGCTCTCCTTAATTCTATGAGATGATCCCACACCAACCCTCTTACAAGCATTCAATGATTGGGGCTTGGGGCTTGTAAACACTCAATATAAAATAGAAGCTTTATACACAATGATAATTTAGAAAGATGGTTTCAGTTTAATAAACATGGGTAAATTTCCCTTTGAACCCCTTCCTCTTAGGCCTTCCCTCTATTATGAATATTATCCCCCAAGTCTTTGTCCGTGTTCATTTGTAGTCGGTGATACATTTTATTTATTATTTCAGATATACATATTACATCGCTTTGCCTATGGACATACATCATATTTACATTATTCATCACTAAACCGAGGATTAAAAATGGGGTTGTTATAGAATCAATCCCATTGGAATATCCATTTAAGACATCTTTGACTTCATTATCTCTAACCTAGGCTCCCAAGAGACTAAAGCACTTTTTCTGCTAGGTCTCTATAAATATTTTCTACCCTAGTGCTACCAAAAATATCCTCTATGATAACATTCAACTCCTTGCCAGTTTTGAATTGGAATTGTTTAGCTCTAACTATCCATTCGATATCTCATAGAAAATTTTCTCATCCCCAATAGAAGGCTCTTTTCTATACCCAACCCTCTTGTGGAAAGGTAAGTCACATTCCATCGCCAAATGCCTATATTAATGGCATCTTGTACAATGAAAAGGAATCCATGCATAGTGCAAAGGTTGAATAAAAATATGCTTCCCCTTATGTAGGGTCATTTTTGTTTCCAATCCCTCCCTTAAATGGCCCCATTAAACTTTTTTCCATTGACACAAACCCTGAATCAATACTACTCATATCTGTCTCTTGGGAAATTCCTAATGATGAACCAATTTCTTTTATAACCTCTATAGACCAAAATTCAAGCGACAATCTCGACAACTTTACCTAGAATGAAGTAAAATCCATTCTTTCCGACGTTGCATCAAAGAAAGGTGTCTATTACTTTAGAAATAATGGCATTGAGTCCCATTTCCATAACTCTACCAAACAATTCCTCAATTCCACCTTTTATCGAAATAGGAATCCTATCTAACAATGAGAAATAATATAGTGTTTTTGTGCATACCCTAGAACTGGAACCCAAACATTCTTCACTCATTCCTTCAAAGTCTTGTGATTCATCTTGCAACCAAATAAATGACCCACTAGGGATTGTGTCAATATTTTCATATCTTGAACATCATAACATCATACCCAAGTACAAATTTCACTGGTGAAACTTGTTGCTTTACACATATTTTTCATTTTTTTACACCTCAACCACTTGCCAACAAATATTTTATGCCCTTGCAGTGGCCACCTTCCTAACCTCCAGAAACATTTGCTCCTAGAGTAGATCCACCTCAATAGTCCTATTGAATCTTAAAATCCCCAATAACCCCCTCAATACCATCAACAACACCACTAATGTGAACATCATCCCCCTTAAACACTTTCAAAGTATCACTCTTCACCTTCTCTAAGATAATCAAAGGTGGATTTGAACTCAACAAGAGAAATCCCTTTTCACTAATAAAAAATGACCCCAAAATATCTTCAATAATATATCCCCCAACCCCAATCTTCCCCTGAATATTTTACTCGTTACAAAATCCCTCAAATCCATAAATATGAGAAAACCTCCACTCCACTAAGCATGGACATAATCAAAATACTAGTGAAATCACCTACACATAGTGAGGGATTCACAACAAAACCATCACCTACAAATCATAAAACCTTTTCCGTTACAGTTTTGGAGAAAATACTTAGCACATTGAAGTCAAATCATCCTAAACCTACTTTTCATTGAGATGAAAAACGTAGAGGTCCATGATATGCTTTCCTAATCAATTCTAATGTCTTGTCACCAAGAAACCTTTTTCTAACGTCTAACGCTTTTAATTGAAAGTAAAAAAAAGAGTTATCATTTTCCATAGTACTCTATAAACTCCAATGAGAATCCACACATAATACCATGTCCTAAAGATTTATCCTTCCTATTTTTGGACCCTAAAGAGGAACAATCCTTCCCCCCTAGACCACAACCCCCACACCACCCCCGCATTACCTAAAACTTAGGAGTTGACCAAATCTCATGGCCTTCATAAGGACTCAGGGAGTAATAAACCTCATCGAGATCCATCTGTATAGAAACCCTATAACACCTTTAGAAACACTAGTCCTCCATCAAGGTAATATCAAATTCCATTCCTGCAACCAATTTGTAGATAAAACACATGTAAATCCTACCTTATATATTTAATGATCACAATGATATAATTTGTTCATGTTAACTTAAAAATATTTAAACTTACTAAACATTGTTGGTTATCATCAATGGTCAACAATAAAATTAATTATATTAATTGCGTCTACATTTCCTATGTAAAAAAAACTTTGTTTTGATATATTGGGACAAGTACACATTCTTAATATTTTATTATGTTTCTTTTTCAAAAATCCATATTTTTTTGTCAAAATATTTAGAATTTATCTACTATAATATAAAAAGTGTTGCAACCTCATTGCACATGAGGAAACCTTGATCACACTTGAGCAAAAAATACTATTCCAAATCCATTCTTCCAGTGGCACATTCTAGTTCACATAAGATATGAATCATTCCTACTTTGTTAGCCAAATCTCAGATTCCATGATATCCTCCAACCTTTACTATGTGATGACTTCAACTCATGATGGAATTTCCATTCAATCTCATCTTTTCCCATTTGACAATATAAAAACTCACCATAATCACACCTCAAATTGATGCACATGCAGTTAATGCACTATCCTTCTAGGACAATGGTACTTTGGTTTGACTGCATCATTTCAATTTCTTTACTATGGTTTCATGTATGGTCTCCTTCTTAGACATGGTGTGATAACTCATTATTCTAGTTATGACTATGGCAAACACTAAGTGGAATCTAGTAACGCTTCACAATTTTTGTAACTTGCTTAAGTTTTCCTATGGTGGGACATAAGTTTCCTCGTGATAAGTGTTGTCATCCCTTAAGTTAGGTTGTACCACTAGGAATCTGGTTAATGTAGCATATCACAAGTCCCAAACCATACTTAATACCTTTTCATCCTTCCCATTTCATTCCATTCCATTCATCATATTTTTTGTTCATGATTGACTTGTTGTATGTCATTCAACTAGGTCTAAGAAAAGTGAAAGAAGACCCCATGTGTAGAATCCCAAAGTAAAAAATAACCAAAAATGATAGAGGAAAGAATGAAAAAGATAAAAGATTCCATGTACCCCTAGTCCCATGCTTAAAAAGGCATATATAAAGAAAGGGACCAATAAAATAAATAAAATTAAAGAAAAAGGGGAAGAAATGTTCATTTAAGGCTAAACACTCCCTCTCAAAGGCTCACATATGGAACAAATGAATACTTCCAGCTCTTGAAAGCTAGTGAAAGAAAACCTCTACACCGACATCTAACTGTATAGGTCAATACACAAATTCTCTTTTTCCCCTTTCTCTATTGAGTACCTTACAACTACTTCTAACTTGGTAACTTAGGAAATGCACCTTGATTTTAGGGGTTAACACCTGCAATAAAGATTAAAGGTTGTCCCACCAAGGTAAAACTTAGTTGTAAAATTAATTTGATATTATTATGTTGTTAGAAGATATCACTTAATGTGAACCACTAATTGATTTATGTAATGGGATTAACTCATCACTTTGAGTTGGAATTTCACATTGGGAACCGTGAAAGTACAATGGACAACATGATGGAGGTGTCCACATCATTATTTACACACTTGTTAACATATGGAGCATGCATGAGTTGGTTATAAGGTAACTACTTGGCATTTATAACACTCATGGTGGGGGGCACATCTCTTGGGACCCACTTCACACATGGGAATTAGTACTTGGCACTTTGGATTGGGCGCACCCCTTTGTGGAATCCTTTCCACACATATGAATGGTCAACTAGCTTCTTTGATGGGGAACTACACTATTGGGGCCCATTTCACACACATGGAGGCTGCACTTTCTCTCTGCTAGACCTCATGCATGAACACTTTTAGACGATTTGGTGGGGGTGCACCTCTTTAGGGCCCATTTCTCACACATGTTGTGGTTTTTGGAGGGTGCACATGGTTTTTTCCCATTGTTTGGTGAGGGTGCCCCTCCTTGAGTGGTATTTTCCCATGGTTTTGAGAAAGCACATGGTTTATAAGAGCACCCTAGATGAAGATTGTTTTTTCCCATGGTTTTGAGAAATCACATGGTTTCTCATGCATGGTATCGGTGGGGCACCTCATCTACATAAGAAACCCCTCCCCTCAATGCATTTGGTTGGATATCAATGGAATATAGCCTCTTGCTTCTAATTTTGCTAGTGTATGAGGGTTTAGTGTTTTATTATCCATTTGTGTGTGGAGAATATGTTTCTTGGAGAATACAAAAGGGATTTCTTTGAGGTTTTGGAGAGCGCTCAGGTTGGGAGACCAAGTGGTTGCTAGGGACTTGGGGAACATATATTTTCCTTCGTGAACTTGTTATTTTAAAGTTTGAAATTGCATACTAAGAGAATTATAATAAGTTATAGCATAGTTTCTTTCTTTGAAGATAAGTTTTTGTCTTAGACTATTAGTTTGTGGAGCTTCTTATGAGTCCACACCTCCTTTCTTCCATTAGATCCCCTTTGAATTTCTAGGGTTTTAATAAAGTATGATTTTTTGTCCTTTAGGCTGCAGGTTTTTTTAGAAGGAACCCCTCTTTGGTTACATGAATTAGACCCCATAAACTTAGGTTAGTTTAGGCACTGATCTGTTTCATTTCCAACCACGACAATTTTAGTTTTCTTCTCTAAATGTTTTCTATCAATTTTATATAGGGCTTGTAGGTTGGATTTTTCGAAATATCAAGTTGTTTCAATGCCACTCACACCTCATTACTGCTCCTTCATTGGCTAAACTATTCAAGGAAAATTACTGTCTTATCTTTGACACTTACTTCTCAAGTTGATTTTCTTGCTATGTTTCCATTTTAAGTACCATATTTATTATTTCATAAAATTTTGGGAAGGCAAGATTTCATATATGAGTGCATCTAATTAGTGTTTTTGGAAGATCTGAACCATTTAGTCTCAACTTCTTTTCAGACCCGAGAGTGATTCATTTAAGGGTAAAAATTGACTTATGTATGCTCAAAATATATTATTTAATTCACCCTTATGCATCTTCACATTCATGGAAATTAAACTTGTGGTCTATTCACCAACAAATTGGATGGAATTCATATTTTAAGCAAGTACTCACCTCTCTACTTAGGGAGAACTCACTTTTTGTCTCAAGACAATATTCTAACTCTTTTGTGTTGCTGGTCTGTTCTAGGATCAGGTCTAAATGATTTCAAGGAAGCATGAATTTCTTCACACATAAATGAATAAATTTCACTTAATCAACATTTCATTGCATTAATATTTAGTTTTTGATTCACCAAACATGTTTAAGCATTATCATTCATTTATACTGAAACTTAAATGTTGTTTATTCAATGTTTAATGGTGTAGGCATATATGGTTTTGAGGATGAGTTAGACTTTAAAATATATTGAATCTATAGACTTGACTCCATCCAACCTTTTATTGTGTGCTAATTTGATCTCTATGTAGGTAAAAATACTTTGTATCTATTTGGTAAACTAATTTCTATAACATACCCAACCACCAACATGTTAGGCCACACTGCTTCAAGAATACACTTCTTGGACTGATTTTAAATTTATAATACCAATTAATTAATAAAACAACATGAAAGAAACACATGCAATAATCAAGATTCATCATACCATAAAAATAAATGAACCATATTCCATTCACAACAATAACCAACTAGAAGACACATTATAAATACATATCTTAGAGACAATAATTAATACACACCGGGAATAAATATACAAGCAAAGAAACACATGAAAAAGATAACTTATCTTTAATAAAACCAATCACCAACTAGCTCCAGACCAAGGATGTTCCACACAACCTTAGACACTACTTTTCCAATTATAAACAATAGGTCACCCCTGAGCCAGGGCTATGAATCCACAAGGTCGTGTCTCAGACTGACACTCAACTTCCCAAACCAGTCAAAAATCAAGCTCTCACAGGTTTCTCAAATACACAAAAAATCTAGTTTACCAACTCTCTTCCCCTTCAGCGTGCACCACCCAAAGAGAATGAACCCCCTTCACTGCCACATAGTCCCTCATACCATCCACCTGTTTTTGTGGCTCCAATGATTTTGGTCAGGAAATATCAATGCTAGAAACTCTCAGGATTCTCATCTTTGGATAGTTCTCTCTCAACTTCCATTATTCTCATGCCCACATGAATCCCCCCCTTTCTAGAATAATCAATAATTAATTATAGCCAACCAACCATGGCTTCTTTCCTTCAACAATTCATTTTCTGTTCCCGATGCAAAACCAAGAATGATTAGAAGAGTGAATTAGAGAGGAACAACTCCATTTTTTTTTTGAGTAAGAATGAATGACCAATCCCCATGGAAATCAAGAACATGGTTTAAATATCAAAAGTATAATGTGGCCTTCCCATAAGAAGCTCATGTTAG
Organism: Picea sitchensis; assembly: GCA_010110895.2. NCBI lineage: Eukaryota > Viridiplantae > Streptophyta > Pinopsida > Pinales > Pinaceae > Picea > Picea sitchensis. Next base: position 217,923 of record SNQJ01S0012423.1, read on the forward strand.
CCCCTGTTTCTCTAAAAAATTCCAAGGTGGTTAAAATAGAAACAATTTTAAAAATGTGAAGGCTTATCCCCTCAACTTTCCCCCTTTCTCGTGGAATCATAGCCCCCTATAACTCTTGTCCTTGTCCATATCATATCAAGTGATGTATTTTATTATTAATAATGATCAAATTATTACATTTCCTAGGAACTCTGGCCCCTTTCAATTGTACAAGCTCTCCGACCTTTCATCAAATAAACAAAATACATTATTAATCTTGGAAATCAAAACTAGGGTATTACATTCCCCTCCCCCTTATTTTGGCACTATCCTTAGTGCATATACAAAACATATTTATTTTTTCAAAATTCTTCAAAAAGTCTTGGGTAATCTGCTCACATGGAATCTTCATGCTCCCAGGTAGCATCTTCAGGATTGTAATAGGCCCATTGAATTTTTACCAGTTCTGTGACTCAATTCTGAAGCATTTTGAATTTTCTGTCCAATATGCCCACCGAATGGACCTATAAGTTTCCTTTTGGCTCCACCTGAACCAAATTCCAGTCAATAACATGGTTATGATCACTCAGACAACTTTTTAGCAAAGGTAAATGAAATACATTATGCACATTCATGGAAGCAGGAAATGCAAGCATGTATGCAACTAACCCTATTATGTCCAATATCTTAAATGGAACATAGAATATAGCTGTTAGCTTTGTACAACTGCCCGAATTTAATGAGCTCTTATTGGGATTCACTTTCAAAAGCACATGGTCTCCCAATTTAAATTCTCTAGCTTTCCTCTTCCTATCTACATAACTCTTCTATCTATCTTGCATTGCTTTCAAATTCTGCTTAATTCTAAGCATTTCGTCTTCCATATCCTTGAGCAATTCTGGACCAAGTAATACTCTGTTTGTTGGGTTGTCCCAACTCACTAGAGTATTTCATTTTCTACCATATAAAGCTTCAAATGGGATCATCTTAAATAAAGCCTGATACCCATTATTATAGGAAAACTAAACCAAATGCAAGTAATCTTCCCACTTAGATGACTTATATATAACATTCATTCTTAACATGTCCTCAATTACTGGGTTGTTTCTCTTTGTTTTCCCATTTGACTATGGATGGTATGCTATGCTAACAGATCCTTCAAATAATCCTCTCTAGAAATTTGAAGTAAACTTTGTATCTCTATCCGAGACAATTGCCTTAGGTATTCCATGCAACCTAGCAATTTCCCTTATGTAAATTTCTGCAATATTAGTTGTTGTATGAGTAATTTTCATATGAAAAAAATGAGAAACCTTTGTCAATTTATCCACAAATACCATTATTGAATCATGTTTCCTTTCTTTCCTGGGCAACTTAGTTATAAAATCAATTTTTACTACTTCCCATTTCTTCTCTGGAATTTGAAATGGCTATAGCAAACCCATTGGGTCTCTATGCTCAGATTTCACTCTTTGACATTCCATGCATCTGGAAATGTAATAAACAACAACCTTCTTCATTCCTGGAGAAAAAAATTGGCTTCTCATTGCTACAATTGTTTTCTAGTATTCAGGATGTTCGACATATGGAACATTATGCATTTCTTTTAACACCAAATTCCTAAGTTCTTCGGAACTAGGAACATAAATTCTATTTTTATGCATAAGTAATCCATCTTTCTTCATCTCATACTATTTAATTTTCTACTGTACATTTTCCTATTGTAAACCTTCTTTTACCTATAGGTAATGCTGGTGTGTAACAACAACATTTAAAATTCTTCTCTTTAAATCTGACTGATGCATGCTAATGGATATAACATGCATGAGATGTACTCTTTTGCTGAGTGCATCAACAACTTTTTTTTCTCTTCCTTTGATAACACTGCTACATATGGGGTCAAAATTCAACAAAACATTTTGACGATAAGGATACATTCAATCATATAGTCGCAAATTACGACATAATATTAAAATTTTAATCATTTTTTTTCTGGGCACCCCAATGAATGTTGGAATTTCGACAAACGTCTATATCCGTCGGTCTTTCGATGATAGTTCGTCTATTTATTGACGAGCGTAGAGAATGCCAACTACCTGTTTGAAAACAGTTTAACGGTCATTGATTTGGTCAACTTTGACATAGTCAACGTTCATTGGAAGATCTACAGAGGTAAGTGTTTTCGACTATTGTTTTTGTAGGTGCATCAGTTATAAAAGATTTTTATGCTCATTGTTCGTTGCATGATTTATTAGTATTTTTTCTATGTGATACTTGATTCAAATCTACTTCTTGATCAACATATATCAGATTTTGTACTTTGAAGGTAATTTTTAATATAACTTTATCTCTTTTTTAAATACCCAAATTGGATTCCTAACCCTTAGACCCTCTTTCATTTGGGGACACAAATTGTTCCCTCAGAAATAGGTATGAACATGTCTACTCAATTCCATTTAATTACTATACAATTTGTCTTGGTCTAGTACTCAACCCAATTTGTACTTCAACAACAATACATGGAATCTGCACTTCCCCTGCGTGGAAGAGTGTACATACTTCATGGGGTATAAACACGGCTGAAAGCAAGGACCTCTGAATCAGGAAGATAATCAGGCTCCACAACCAACATCTTGTGTTGCTTTCAAATTCTTCTTAATTCTAAGCATTTGGTCTTCCATATCCTTGAGCAATTATGGCCCAAGTAATACTCTGTCTGTTGGGTTGTCCCAACTCACTAGAGTATTTCATTTTCTACCATATAAAGCTTCAAATGGGATCATCTTAAATAAATCTTGATACCTATTATTATAGGAAAACTAAACGAAATGCAAGTAATCTTCCCACTTAGATGACTTATCTATCACATACATTCTTAACATGTACTCAATTACTGGGTTCTCTCTCTCTTTTTTCCCATCTGACCATGGATGGTATGTTATGCTAAAGTTCATATTTTTACTGAATCCTTCAAATAATCCTCTCTATAAATTTGAAGTAAACTTTGTATCTCTATTTGAGACAATTTCCTTAGGTATTCCATGCAACCTTGCAATTTCCCTCATGTAAATTTCTGCAATATTAGTTGTTGTATGAGTAATTTTCACATGAACAAAATGAGAAACCTTTGTCAATTTATCCACAACTACCATTATTGGATCATGTTTCCTTTCTTTCCTGGGTGACTTAGTTATAAAATCAATGGTTACTACTTCCCATTTCTTCTCTGGAATTTGAAATGGCTATAGCAAACCCATTGGGTGTCTATACTCAGATTTCACTCTTTGACATTCCATGCATTTGGAAATGTAATAAACAACAACCTTCTTCATTCCTGGAGAAAATTTTTTGCTTCTCATTGCTACAATTGTTTTCTAGTATTTAGGATGTCCGACATATGGAACATTATGCATTTCTTTTAACACCAAATTCCTAAGTTCTTCGGAACTAGGAACATAAATTCTATTTTTATGCATAAGTAATCCATCTTTCTTCATCTCATACTCTTTAATTTTATACTGTACATTTTCCTGTTGTAAAACTTCTTTTACCTATAGGTAATGCTGGTGTGTAACAACAACATTTAAAATTATTCTCTTTAAATATGACCGATGCATGCTAATGGATATAACATGCATGAGATGTACTCTTCTGCTGAGTGCATCAACAAATTTATTTTCTCTTCCTTTGATATCACTACTACATATGGGATCAAAATTCAACAAAAAAATTCGACGATAAGGATACATTCAATCATATCATCGCAAATTACAACATAATATTAAAATTTTAGTCATTTTTTTTTGGGCACCCCAATGAATGTTGGAATTCCTACAAACATCTATATCCATCGATCTTTCGATGATAGTTCGTCTATTTATCGACGAACGTAGAGAATTCAAACTACCTGTTTGAAAACAGTTTCACTGTCACCGATTTGGTCAACTTTGACATAGTCAACGTTCATTGGAAGATCTACAGAGGTAAGTGTTTTCGACTATTTGTTTTGTAGGTGCATCGATTATAAAATCTTTTTATGCTCATTGTTCGTTGCATGATTTATTAGTATTTTTTCTATGTGCTACTCGCTTCAAATCTACTTCTTGATCAACATATATCAGATTTTGTACTTTGAAGGTAATTTTTAATATTACTTTGTCTCTTTTTTAAATACCCAAATTGGATTCCTAACCCTTAGACCCTCTTTCATTTGGGGACACAAATTGTTCCCTCGGAAATAGGTATGAACATGTCTACTCAATTCCGTTTAATTACTATACAATTTGTCTTGGTCTAGTTCTATTTTATTGTTTGATTTTGTTACTTGCTTATAGTCAAGATTTGGAACTTATGTGGTAAAAATGTATGGTTTTGATTTGTTGATTAATTTCTGACTACTATTCTAAACCTTTAAAAAATATACAATGAAAATAGATTAATTCTCTAGTACATATGGGGTCAATATAATTCGATGACATTTGTACAGTAAGAATATATTCGTATATTGATGTATTTATTGCTTTGGTGAATTTTGTTGTAAATATAGGAAATCCCAATGCCAACACTTGAAGAGAGTGAAAGGACGATTACTAGGTTAAGGGATGCATTGGAAGAACATGTCAGTACTGATGGGAAATGTTGTTTCCCTTGCAATCAATGCGGGGGATTGAAAAGAAGAAGACTTGTAAGGAAAACAATTGAAAGACATTGTTGGACGTATGGGAACTATGAAGTGGGGCATACATATCGTCCCATGGTAATTTATTCATTATATATGTATTTGTATTGATTGTATTTATAAAATTTTCTTTCATTTTAATACTTGTTATATACATTAATGTTATTGATTGTTTATAATTGTAAAGATAAATCCTCCTAGGTGTTTGTCGTCGGATAGATATATGCCAAATAGTAGTCAAAATACTATTGTACAAGATGTGGAAAATGGTATGGATATTGAATATCAAGTCAATCATATGGAAGAAGATGACCAATAATATTGTTGTGTTGGATGATGGGAAAAATAAATTGATCCAGGACATCTTTTCTCACATCGATGAGGAAAACTTTGATGATATTCATGATGGACCTCTACTTGAGAGGTAAGAACAACCCCTTTATGAAGGCTCAAGAACAAATATGATCTTTGCTATAATGTTGTTGGTGAACTTGAAGGTATTGAATGGTTTGTCAAACACTTGTCCCAAACAAATCCTAAGGTATGCAATATAATTCATCACTTATTATACGTAAAGATCGACTTTATTTTTCTCTATTTTTAGTGTCAATTAGTGTGTAAATTAAGGATGCAATTTTTTTTATTACTCTTATTTACATAAACTAGTTATTGTTCACGTTGTAGTTTGTTTGGTGAATTTTTATTACCATCGTCAAATATTTTACCTCACACATACCGAGAGTTGTGTTCCATTATGAAATATATTGGAAGGAAGTATTCGTCTATTGATGCATTTTTGAATAATCATATTATATATTATGGACAATATGCATCGAAACCAAAATGCCCACAATGTCAAATCAATAGATATCGAACCGATCAAGTAACAAAAAAGGTGCTTCACAAGGGTCTTCGTCATATTATGATAATTCCATGTTTGCAACGATTGTTCATGTGAAAAATAATTGCATAGTTTATGGATTACCGTGCATGACACATAAGTGAAGATGATTTTATTCAAATGATTGAAAATGGTTTTGCATTTAGAAAGATAAAAAAAAGATGGCCAATTTTTAAAGAAGAACCTCCTAATGTTAGGCTTTCATTGGCAGCTAACGGTGTCAATCCATTTGGTGAGCTCAGGTCTATTTACTCAGTGTGGCCTATTTTTGTTATAAAAAATAACCTTCCTCCTTGGATGTCAATAAAGAGGGAGCACACAATGTTGGCAACGAACTTTCCATGTATTTGTTTACAAAATGGGTTTGAACGTTGTATTTCGTTTT
>SNQJ01S0012424.1:7371-20539 GCA_010110895.2 Picea sitchensis
ATTGTACTTCTCATGAGTGGGAAGGAACTTCTTAAATAGGTTAAAAAGAAGGAAGATACACAATTCATCATGGTCAGGAAGCCTAGAATTGTTTTAACCAATACAAGAGTGGATGATTTACCAGAGGAAATCCAGAAGTTGCTGGAAGAGTTTTTTGATATAGTAGTGGATGAACTACCTCGTTCGTTACCACCTATCAGAAGTATAAGCCATCATATTGATCTTATACCTGGATCTACTTTACCAAACAAAACAACATACAGATTGATGTCACAGGAGAATGAAGAGGTCAAGAGACAGGTCCAGGATTTAATGGACAAAGGGTTGGTTAGAGAGAGCTTGATTCCATGCGTTGTTCCAACAGTGCTCAGCCCAAATAAATATGGAGGCTGGGGGATGTGTACAGACTCGAGGGAAATCAACAATATTACCATTAGATATAGATTTCCTTTTCCAAGGATGGATGATTTGATGGATTGCTTGGGTGCAGCAAATTTTTTTTCAAAGATTGATTTGAAAAGCAGATATCATCAAATTCATATGAGAGAAGGTGATAAATGGAAGACAGCATTCAAGACGAATGAAGGGCTATATGAATGGCTTGTTAATCCATTTGGATTAACAAATGCGCCTAGTACTTTCATGAGATTGATGAATGAAGTTCTAAAGGATTTCATAGGAAAATTCGACATTGTATATCTTGACGATATACTGATTTTCAGTAGAATACAAACAGAGCACTTGAAGCATTTGGCTACAGTGATGAAGAGATTACAGCAAGAGAAGTTGCTGATAAATATGAAGAAATCGTCATTCATGAAGACAAAGATCATTTATTTGGGGTTCGTTATCTCTGAAGATAAGATGAAAATGGATCCAGATAAAGTGAAGGTGATTGAGAATTGGCCATCGTCGAAGAGTATATTTGAAGTTAGAAGATTCCATGGATTAGCTAGTTTTTACAGGAAATTCATCTGAAATTTAAATGGGATTAGAACACCAATGATGGACATGGTGAAGAAAAGACATAAATCTTTTCACTGGACAGAGGAAGAAGAGAAACGTTTCAATCTGTTTAAAAGGAAGATTACTGAACAGCCAATTTTGGTGTTTCCATATTTCAACAAGACGTTTCAGGTCAAATGTGATGCAAGCGGATTTTCCATAGGAGTGGTCTTAAGCCAAGATGATAGACTGGTCGCATACTTCAGCGAAAAACTGAATGAAGCAAAGATTAAATATTCAACATATGATAAGGAATTCTATGGAGTCATACAAGCGCTGAAGAAATGGAGACATTATTTGGATCCTAAAGAGTTTGTTTTGTACAGTGATAATCATGCCTTACAATTCGTAAGTCAACAAGAAAAGTTGAACCAAAAGCATGCAAAATGGGTTGAATACATGCAAAATTTTACTTTTGTAATTAAACATATTTTTGAAACTGCTAACAAAGTTGTTGATGCAGGAATTTAGAGTCAAAACTTTGGGTTTTGATAACCTCAAAGAAATGTACAAGGATGACCCAAATTTTAGGGAAGTGTATGAGGCGTCTAAGAATCCAATTATCAGGGACAGAAGCCAATGGACCGAATATATGATCCAATATGGATTATTATTCAAGGGAAATCAGTTATGTATTCCAAAATGCTCCATGAGGGAGAATCTGCTAAAATAAAAACACAGTGGAGGATTGGCCGGACATTTCGGTCATGGCAAAAAATTCTCAAAATTAAATGGCTCATATTTTTGGCTGAGGATGAGGACCGATGTCAAACTATTTGTGGATAGATGCAGAATTTGTCAACATTCAAAAGGGAAAAGGGAAAAAACAGGGTTATACCAGCCATTACCCATATCAAAGAGGTCATGGGATGCAGTGAGCATGGATTTTATATTGGGGTTGTCGAGAACACAAAGAGGATTTGATTAAATATTTTTGGTGGTAGACATATTTTCAAAGATGGCACATTTTATACCATGCCGAAAAACGAGCGACGCAACTCATATTGCGAACCTATTTTTCAAGGAAGTTGTCAGACTTCACGACTTGCCAAGGAGTATTGTTTCTGATCGAGACACCAAGTTTGTGGGACATTTCTGGAGGAGTTTATGGAAGAAGTTGGGGACAAGTTTGTCTTTTAGCTCAGTGTATCATCCTCAGATGGATGGAAAAACAGAAGTTGTAAACAGGAGCTTGGGAGATTTGCTAAGGAGCCTAGTGACTGAACACCACAACTAGTGGGATCACATTCTACTGCAGGCGGAATTTGCTTATAATGATTCGATCAATAGAAGCACAAGGCAGAGTCCATTCCAAATTGTATATGGAATGCAGCCAAGAGGAGTTTCTGAATTGAAATATTCAGAACAAAATGAAACTAGAAGTGCTAGTGCAGAGAATTTTGCAGAGGCAATGAAAGAATTTCACAGCCAAGTGAAGGAACGACTACAAAACATGAGCCAAGAGTATAAATGCAGAGCATATCAACACAGGAGAGAACTTCAGTTTGAAGTTGGTGATCTGATTCTTGCACATCTGAGGAAAGACAGGTTCTCAAGGGGAACATATAACAAACTGAAAATGAAGAAGATTGGACCATGCAAGATGTAAATAAATTTGGGGCAAATTCATATGAGATCGAATTACCCGATGGGATCGGAATTTCACCGATATTCAACATCTCAGATTTGTACCCTTATAGAGATGAAGAAGGTAGTGAACAGACATAAGTTCATTGGACCAAACAAATGCCTGTAGCTGCAAATCCACAGATGGAAAGTATAATTGATAAGAGGGTCAACAGGAAGACCAAGAGGAAAGAGTATTTTGAATACTTTATCAAATGGAAGGGACATCCAGTTGAAGATGCTAGTTGGGAGGATGAAGAAGAAATTCAGAAGCATGGATAGACCGTGCAAGAGCTCATGAACAGGAGTCCATAAAAAATTTCAAGCGAGGGAGTATGATGCAGGAGCATCACAACAGCAAGCGAGCGCGAAGGCGGAAGACAGTTGGGATGAACGCCATCACATTTTTGGAACATGTTGAAAATGTTTGAAATGTTTTTAAAAGTTTGGATGTGTAGACATTAATGAAATAGTTAATAAGGCATACTTTCATATTGTAAACAGATCTTGAGCGATCCTCTGTCATCTGTAGGATGTAGAGGCATTTATGCCCAGTTAATAAAAGTAGGTAGATTTAAAAATTCTAGATTAGACAGTTTTAGGAGATGGAGGGAAAACGAGTATAGACACCCTCATTATTTCTATCATTGTATCAATAAAATATTGTATGATTAATCACATTAGCATAGAGAAGAAACAGAGAGTATAGAGAAGAACCCATGTACACAATTTCTGAATTAATATATAAAGATTTGATTCAGACTCACAGTGTTATAATTCTTTCTGTATATACATGTTGAATGCTATGCTTATGGTTGTTTTACTCTTTTTGTTGTGCATTTGTTGTTATGCTATGTATGTATGATTTCATGTTAAGTGTTTGAACTCTGAGAGAGTAAGGGAATGAGTTTCAATTGTTTCTCTTCTTGAGTAAGAGTTCCTGCAAGGAGTGCAGTGAAACGTCCACAAGGAGTGCGTTGACAGGGTTCAGAATTTATCTCTGAAAGCTCAAGAGGGATAACGTTGTTCTCATTTCAACTGTAGTGCAAGACAATCACAGAAGTCATGCAAGGTGTGCGCAGGCAGGTCGAGATCTTAGAACTTATTAACTAAGGTTGAGAAATCGAAGGACTATTGTTGCAGATAAAGTGCACAGAGTCGGGAATTCAAATACTCAGAAGTATTTGAAGGATTGTCGCAAGGAGTGCATGCAGGAGTCTTATTGAAGACCTAAAGTTTGTGAAGAAAGCTTAGAAGGGTTAGGGCCTTGGAATCATTCAAGAGAAAGAAGGAAGCACAAGTAGTTGTGCAAAGGTTAAATCCTAGAGGAGCATCGCAGGTTTGATTTGAGTGGAGGTTCATTGAGGAGGAGATTGAACGGTCAGAATTCTCTGAGGAGAACTCCCGAAATAGTGAGGACCATAGGATCCAGGGAAGTTGCTAGGGAATTAAGCGTCGAACAGATCCACCTTTGAAAGGTAGAGTCAATGTGGACCGTCGATCAGGATCTATTCAGACCATCAAATCATTTTGGGAATTTGGAGTTCGGGAGTCTGAAGTGTAAGCCAAAAAAATCCTTGGCTGATCAAGTTCCCAAAATGTGAAAAGAGTTTTCATGTGAAGGAAAAGAGTGACAAGTTCAAGTTTTCAGAACTTCAGAGTTCGGGGTTTCAGAAGTCCTGAGGATGAGTTATCGGGACTCAACAGGGAGGAAAGTCTGAAATCAGAAGTTGTGGCAGGATATTTGTCGGCATTTAGAGAATCGGATTTTCGGCATTCTCATTGACAAGGGGAAGAACACTCCCCATCAAAAGTACCGAAATCATGAAATGTGAAGGAGTGTAGAGGAGCATTTTTGGCATTTAGGCATTCAAGATCTGGGATCTCAAGGAGACAAAAATTTGGAATCATGATTTTCGAACTCCCGATTCACGAAATCCTGGGAGAGGAAAACCATTTCGGCATTTTGGAGATTCGGGGAACAGAAGGTATAAGAGACAGAGAGTTCGAGGATAAGCCTTACAAAATCCCGGTATGGGAAATCGCACTAACCGTTGGATCAAGGGGAGAACCACAGCCATTGATCTCCTTGGGAGTGGAACATTTGTGTTTTGGTATTTCAAGATTTGGCATATCGGGAATCCTGATGACAAGGGATGAAACATAGTGAAAGGGAAAATCTTGAAGTTGTGAAGTGGGGAAGGACTTAGGGTGGAATTTTTGGGATTTCAGTAATTCGGGTTTCAGGACTCCGGGAGTTGAGAGGTAGAGTTGCATGTCATCGCAACTCCCAAAATTGCGAAGAGCGAAAAGTCGAAATCAGTGGTAAGAAGGGTCCAGTGTTTGGTATTTTGGGTTTCGGAGATCGAAGAGGTAAACCACTCGACATCAGGATTTGCGAAATTGTGAAATCCAATATCCTGAAAGGAAAAGAAAAAATTCCCAATGTCAGTTGGGTGTTGATCATGGAGTTCATGGCCGGTGAATGATCACGAGGACATAACTCAGAAGGGCCTATGAATTATACTCTGAGAGAGGGTGAGTGAATAATTTACCTAGAGGAATTAAAAGAGTCAGTCAGACTCTAAGGGGCCGAAGTTGAAATATATTGTGCGGACTCCAACCTGAGGGTTCAGGGGTCTACGTCATATTGTTACTCTTGCAATAATTATGGACATAAGGAAGTACACTGCAAATCTTATGGACAACACAATTATATAAATGAGTACAATACAGAGAAGAGAAACTATAACTCATTTTCTCCTTTGTAAAGCTTCAATAGTGAATGCCAAAAATGCAACAACTATGGTCACAAAACCAATGAATGTAGATTGCCAAAATATGATAAAGGGATAAATATTCCTATTAATCAAAAAGTATGGAATAAAATACAAACAGAGTGAAAAGTAGCCTTATATGCAAGAAATCATGGATGTCAGTGGTATATTGATAGTGGATGTTCCAAACACATGACTGGAGATCAAAGTAAATTTCTCAAGTTAAATAAAGGAAAAGGAAAAGTAACTTTTGGAGATAACATGTCTGTCAAGATACTGGGAAAAGACACTGTTAGGTTAGGAAATAATAAACCTAAAGCATAAGATGTACTTTTGGTCAAAAATCTCAAACTTAATCTCCTAAGTGTAAGCCAAACATGTGATGAAGGTTACATACTTACTTTTGATTCTCAGAAATGTGAGATCAAAAAAAGGGACACTGGAAATCTAGTGGCAGTCACACCAAGAACATATACCAATGTGTACATCCTTGATATAGATGAAGAATAAAAATGGTGTTTAAGCCAATTAGATGAACAAGAATGTGATAGGAACTAAGTGGATCTTCAAGAAACAATTAAATGAAAATGGGGAAATTCTAAATAACAAAGCCAAATTAGTCTACAATGGATATTCCCAAGTAGAACGTATTGATTTTGAAGAAACCGTCGCTCCTGTAGCAAGACTTGAGGCCATCAGAATGTTCCTAGAATTTGCATTCTTCAGAGATTTCAAAATCTATCAGATGGATGTTAAATCAACATTCCTTAATGGAACACTAGAAGAAGAAGTCTACGTTGAGAAACCAAAAGGATTCATTTTATCAAAAAACCAAGACTATGTGTGAAAACTAAAAAAGGCCCCGTATGGTCTTAAACAAGCCCCTAGAGCATGGTTCTCTAGGCTTGATCAATATCTACAAAAATAGGGATACAAGAGAGAGACTACTGACAGCAACCTGTATATCAAAATTGAGGATCAAAACATGATTGTTGTGGTAGTATATGTAGATGACATCATATTTGGGAATGATCTCACTACATTAAGCAGACAATTTGCAACAAAAATGCAAGAAGATATTGAAATGTCTATGCTGGGAGAACATTAATTTTTCTTAGGTTTACAAGTAAATCAAACAAAAAATGGAATATTTGTTTCACAAACCAAATATATCAAAGACATGCTAAAGAAATTTCAAATGGAAGACAATAAACCCATGAGTACTCCCATGGTCTCTGGATGTAAGCTAAGTCTAGAATATGACTCACCAAAAGTGGATCAAACAATGTATAGATCAATGATTGGAAGTCTACTCTACTCAAAAACAACGACACCTGACATCATGCAAGTTGTAGGACTTGTGGGGAGATTTCAATCTGCACCTAGATAAATTCACTTAAAATTAGTAAAAAGAATATTTAGATACCTTCAAGGCACCCTAGAACTTGTATTGTGGTATCCAAAAGATACAAATTTCAACCTAACTGCATATACTGATGTTGATTGGCCAGGTAGCATATATGATAGAAAAAGCTCCAGTGGAGGAGCAGTTTTATTGGGAAAACATCTAGTGGCATGGTCAAGAAAGAAACAAACATTGACATCTCTTTCTATAAAAGAGGAAGAATACATTATTGTTGCATCATGTTGCACACAAGTCCTTTGGATGAAACAAACTTTAGAATACCTACAAATAAAATATAACAATCCTATTACTATTAACTGTGACAACACTAGTTCCATAAGAATCTCTAAATATCCAGTGATGCATTCTAAAACTAAACACATGCCAATCAAATACCTTTTCTTAAGAGATCAGGTTACCCAAAAGGTGGTCAAAATAGTGCATGTAGACACCAAAGAATAGATTACATACATTTTCACAAAACCTCTACCCAGGAGTACTTTTGAAAATCTCTGACAAAAATTAGGAGTAATTCAAAAACCTCATTAAAAAATGAATGGTCAGGGGAGAATTACCCTAGGGAGAGCAACCTTTTTGAATTTATGTCAAAGGGAGACAGTAACTTCATAAATAAAATCATCATCACAGGGGCAGTATGTATGAAGTTAGACGGTTTCCCACAATGACAGAGGGGGAGATTATTGGACATATTGTCATTGATGTCAATAGTATAAAAGTATGCAGAGAATGAAAATGTCAAATAGTATGCAGAGATCAAAGATCAGAAGGAAGAGCGTATTGTAGAAATGTCATCGGAATCGAAATACCCACATAAAAACTTCAAAGGATTCAAGAAAGAATCATGTTCATTGAGATATTTTTAAGGAGTAGTTGTGCAAAAAGACATAACATGAGTTGTAGAGGAATCCACTCTAAATCTCAGAAAAAATAAATATCTGAGAGAAGTTGCATGGTGGTTAGCAGTGAGCTCCTTCGAAGCTTCATGAATCGGGATATTTCATGGATTAAGGAGAGCATTGGGGAGAAGAACATATCCCAAGCATAGGATCTGAAGCACAGAGGGTCGACAGTCGTCCGATCCAGGTGAGTAGCATGAGGTTTTATCCCTTTCTCATTTCATAAGAAAGCGGATTTATGAAGTCCCAAAGTTTCGAAGCCAATCAGAACCGTCCATCGTCCAAGGAGAAATTTTGGATCATCAGATCTAGAAAGATACGTGGTGTTCGATCCACAACTCCAGATAAAAGTACTATGGATAATTCTGAGTCGTTTGACTGGTTGGAGAGTTGTAGACCGTTGATCTGGTCCAGAAGATTTCACCGGTCCAGACTTCGGAGATAGAGGGAGTAAGATGACTTCCGAAGTCGCGAAGTGCAAAGTTGCGAAGCACTCATGAGTTGATCTCGGGGTCATAGCCTAAGGTCACATGTGAGATGGGCCTAGGAAGAGGATTTATCACCCATTGCCTAGAATTCATCGATTCGGAGATCGAAATAATTAGCTGCAGCATATAATGAAAACACTCGAAGCCTGTATCTTTGAATTTCTGTTTGTATATGCACCTGATCGTAGTTGGAGGTCATATGAATATTTACAGAGACTGAAATACGTGAAGCATGAAGTCGTGAAGTAAATAGTGGTTATCCATCTAAATTCTTGATTAAGTCCCAACCATCGGATTAAGCAGTGTAAGGATCAAATATGTCTGTTTATTTGGTTCTGGGAATCATGCCAGCCATCGGATCAACTTGTGTGAGGGGTAACCATTTTTGGAAATTGAAAACTCCGGAAGATTGGTTGTTTGTCAAAGAAAAAATTGTCAAAAGTCGAAATCCGAAGAACTAGGTTCTAGCCCCCAGTTATGGGTTACAAACACATCATCCATAAGGCGCTAGGAACATCACTTAGACAATAATCCCATGGTTTTGCATGTATGTTCATATGCTAATGGTTTGAAGGAAGTGCCTCTATAGAAATCAGTTTCTACAAATTGCAGAGATTTGGGATCGAGTTAAAAGATTAAATTGATCCATATCTATGATCAATTTATGAAAATCCTTCATGGTAATAATAATAATAGATATTATGGTTAAGTTGGATGAAGAGGTTTGAGGGTCCAAACGAAAGGAAACAATGCATTATATATCACACCAGTTTGAATATTATATAAATGAGAGAGAGTGGTGAGAAGAAGATATCTCTCCAGTCCATATCAGAAGATACAAAACAGAAGTAGATTTTAGGAAGGAAAGTGGAATACACTTATGCAGTGAGGGTGGAAGGGAGGAGCATGGAAGGATTTATATCCTTACTAAGAAAATTGTAAAAGACGAGGGAGTTGGTGCTTCCTAGGGTTGGTTCCCTAAAGACGAGGTAGTTGGTGCATCCTAAGGTTAGTGACCTGAAGAAGGGGATTGGTGTCTCCTAGAGTTGGTTCTCTAAAGAGGATTGGTGTCCTTCACTGTTATTTATAAAAACTTGTATTTGATGTTAAATATATTTATATAATTGATTTTACATACAATTCATTGTTGATTCATTGTGCTAATAAATAAAATATAAAAAGTAATTTCTAATTGCTAAAAAGGGTAATATTGATTCACCCCCCCCCCTCTCAGTATTCAAACACATAAAACTGCCAACTGCACTCACATATGGAACACGATACATGCCCTCCTCCTCTTCCCATGTCTTGGGACACTGATATGCAGATAAATTTACACCAAGAAGAATAGGGACCTTTACTGCTTTACATTCCTTCATAGTAAACCTCTGCAATATTGTCTCGACATATTTTCTCTGATTTAATCAAAGTTTCCTCTTTTTCGATCTCTTCCAATTTCCATGCCCAAAATGAAATTTGAATCATCGATATCCTTCATGTCAAATTTAGAGGAGAATTGAGTTTTCACATCCTGGATAATCTCCTTGTTATTTCCTATCAGCAACATGTCATCCACATACAAGACCAAATAAATCAAATGATCACCAATTAATTTAAAATACACAAAGTAGTCCTCTTTTCTTCTTGTGAAGCTAAGTCCCATCATATAAGTATCAATTTTTTTATACCACATCCTTGGTGATTGTTTTAAACCATACAAGGACTTTTTCAGCTATACCACATGTAATATTTCAAACATAATATCCTTTGTTTTAAACATCCTTTGTTTTAAATACCACATGTAATCTTACAGATATAAAAAGTATGTAGAAAAGAAATAAAATTCTAGAAATGGAAGATGAACAACAATATAACCAGACCAGCACCATAATAAGACCAATATGAAACCAGAATAACACCAAAAATAACACTTTGATTACTGAGAGAAATGTTCACTTGCCTCTTCGAGGGGGAAACCCCCAATCGATTAGAGCTCTATTACAATAATATTCAAGCTAGGGTTCTCATACCCTTGACTCCTATTTATACTAAATATGTTTATCAAGAGAACCATATAGAGAAAGATCCTTCTAGAAGCAGAAGCTTCTATTAGGTATTCTTACATTCGATTTATTATACCTTATTGCAAGGCCTTATTAATATTGAACTTTATTACATCAGAATATATTGTTCTACCTACGTGAGGGGTTAGGTCCCTAACATCTCCTCCCCCTTAAAAATAGCCTTGTCCTCAAGGCTTGAGATGTGGAAATTGCTGCAGAATAGTAGTTGGTTCCCAAGTGGCATCTGTTGGAGTTGTATCTTTCCATTGGACTAACACTTCCTTGATGGTTTGTTGATGTCATGCTGGTCCAAAATTGCTTGTGGATGTAGCCAGATAGAGCCTTCTTCGTCCAACTCTGGAAGGTTGGTTTGATTTTGGCACTTAGTTCCAATCACCTTCATTAAGCATGAAACATGAAAAACAGGATGTAGCTTAGAATGACTGGGAAAATCTAACTGATAGGCCACCTGTCCCACACGCTTGAGAACAGTATAAGGACCATAAAATTTGGGCACCAACTTCTGACAATGGTCGGCCTTGAGGGAATTTTTCTTGTAAGGCTGCAGTCGAAGAAACACTTGATCCCCTTCTACAAATTGACGTTTAGAGTGACCTTGATCTTCTTGTTGCTTCATGTGATTCTGGTCCATGACCAAATTCTCTTTGAGGGTACAGATAATAGCCTCTCAAACTATAAGCGTTTGATCAACCGCATGGACCTTCGAGACACCTGGTAAATATGAGAGACCTGAAGGTGGATTTTTTCCATATACCGCTTCAAAAGGAGTCATGCGGGTAGTTGTATGGTATGAAGTGTTGTACCACCATTCATCTAGAGGTAACCATTGAGCCCACTGATTTTTATTTTCTGATGCAAAACACCTCAAATATGTTTCCAAACACTTGTTGACAACTTCAGGTTGACCATCCGTCTGGGGATGATAAGTTGTGTTGAGATGCAATTGGGTTCCTTGTAGCTTGAACATTTCTTGCCAAAAATTGTTGGTAACAGTTGGGTCGCGATCAGAAACAATAGAATGTGGTATGTCATGAAGCTTGAAGAACTTATCCATGAAAAGTTGAGCCACAGTGGATGATGTAAATGGGTGTTGAAGAGCACAGAAATGAGCATACTTAGAAAGGATATCAATTACCACCATGATGACTGACTTATTTCCCGATTTAGGTAAGCCTGTAATAAAATCCATAGAGATATCCCTCTAAATAGTAGGTGGAATCGAAAGTGGTTGTAGTGTGTAAGGATATTTGACCATTTCACCCTTGTTTCATTGACACACATCACATTCAGCCACAAAATTATGAACATATTGTTTCATACCATCCTAGAAAAAATAGTGTTTGACCCTGTCATAGGTTTTGGTAAACCCTGAGTGCCCAGCTATGGGTGTAGCATGAAGCTTAGAAAGTATCGTGGATTTAAGTTTTGACTTTTTACTTAAATACAAATGACCTTTGTATTGAAGCTCATCATGGAGCCAAGAGTACCCTGGGGAAACTGGAGAATTGTACTACAATTGTTGTATCAGATGCAAACTTTTGGGATCATGTAGCCATTCCTAGCAAACGGCTTGGAGCCAATCTGGTAAATGAAGGAGAGAGAAAAAAGTGATCCTTCATCTTCGTATTTTTGGGAAAGTACATATGCAACCACATTGTCTTTGCCTTTCTTGAAAATGATCTCATAATCATATCCAAAGAGCTTAGTCACCCATTTTTGTTTCTCTGGGGAGTAAATGCGTTGTTCCAGAAAATACTTGAGGCTTTGATGATCTGTATTAATTTGGAAGCATTTCCAAAATATATAAGGGTGCCACAAATCAACGRCATGAAGAATAGCCAACATTTAATTTTCATAGATTGATTTTCCCAAATTTTGTTTATATAGTTGTTTGYTGGTAAAGTCCAAAGGCTGACCCTCTTGCATAAGGAAAGTGCCAATACCTTTCCCTAAAGCATCACATTCTAGGACAAAGGTCTTTGTGAAATTAGGAAGGGCCAGGACTGGAGTGGTATACATGGCCATATTCAAGGTTTGAAAAGCCTAAGAATTTCTTGGAGTCCAAGTGAAAGAATTATTTTTGAGTGCAGTGAGAGGTGCCACAATCATTCCATAATTGTTAACAAACTTGCGATAATATACTGTTAAGCCCAGAAATCCATGCAATATTTTGAGAGTCTTTGCATGAGGCCAATCTTTCATAGCTTCAATCTTTTTAGGATCCACCCTACCTCCATCCTTTCCAACAAGATGACCCAAGTACTTGACTTCTGAGGCATCAAAATCACATTTAGATTGTTTCAGGAAAAGTTGGTGCTAAGAGAGTAGATGGAGAGCTTGTTCCACATGAGCAAGATGGTTTGTCCAGTTTTTTCTATACATGAGGATATCATCAAAAAAAAATAAGACACAATGATGGGGAAAAGGATGAAAGACATGATTCATGAGGCTTTGGAAGGTGGAGGGGGAACTACACAAGCCAAAGGGCATGACCAAAAACTCATAGTGGCCCTCATGAGTTCTAAAGGAAGTATTAGGAATGTATGCCTCTTTCATATGGATCTGGTAGTAGCCAGAATGAATATCAAGTTTAGTAAAGCATGCGCCACTCAATTCATGCAAGAGGCCATTGTTAGAATATGAAAAATGTGTGCTCATTTTATCATTAACAATATGCTTGCCACCCAACCATAGGTTGAAGCCACCCTCTGAGCACCTTAACCTTGATAGAGAATCATCCCGGAAGAAAACCGTAGGCTAAATAGCCAAACAAAGGGTAGCACACCTTTCCCCAAGGATAGTGAATCAACAAGAGATGATAAGATATTCCAAACCCTAGACAAGAGATAGTCCAAGCCAAACATGA